>JABASC010002453.1:0-17571 GCA_019776185.1 Plutomurus gul | reverse complement strand
GGTAGTGCAAGTAGCAAAAGTTCACCTCTATGGTTCGTATTCCAAGTTCTTATAGTACATGTTTACATTTACATCCCTTCATCTCTGTCTCTGTACTTATTCTGCATACAGTGTACAGAGTGAAGAATTTACTTTAGCAAGTTTCACTACGATCCATTCTTGTTAGTACGTATACTATATATGTATATTTATATTTATGCTGCAAAATGTTTGTCTGATGTAAGCTGGACGGAAAATTGCTAGGATCAGTACAGGAATACACTTCGTTACATTTTCAATACATGGCATGCATTGAAAAAAGATGAAGATTCCGGTCGTAGTAAAAGTTTGCTGAGCACAGGAGTCCTGCTTCTCCTCTGGAGAAGGATTTGATTGAAACTGATTTTATTTTTCTACTATGTATAGTATAGTAATAGTTGTAGTAGTTTAGCAATACTTCTACTTGCATACACTTTTGTACACAAAGACAGCTTTTGTGTCTTCTTTTCCGCCGAACGTGCAAATAAATACGTTTTGTCGACTTTAAGTGCACAAACGAAACGAGATATTGGATGATTGCATAATAGAGCTGCTTTGTGTGCACTACTACGTATGATGGTACCTTAGGTATAATAGCTTTCTTTGTATACATACATATACTAATACTATCTTATACGCAGTGGTTCCTCTTATATATATATATCATATTCGACAATCGATACTTTTCACAAATTAATAGATGTGCACGGTGGTGGAGAGTTGACTTTGATGCTACTCTAAGATGTGTTTACAAAGTGACCTCAAACTTTTCTGAGAAAGCCATAATTAATTTTAATTATGAACTACGAACTGGCTATTACGCTCCCTGCCCTCGGAGTCAAAGCCATTATTAAGATTCAATAATAATGGGACCAGTAGGACTTATTATTTTAATTAGGTAAATTATTTGTTCGTCCAGCGAAGATACTATATTAACTATGAATCACTACTACCTGTGTTATAATGATATTGTCGTAGTAAGTAGTAGCAAGTTATGTACAATGTTGTATCGATCGTCGATGACGACGATTTACAAACCGATAACAAAAAGATGGCAGACAAATGAATTATGTCTTGATCACGGCAATTGTTATTCAATTCAAAAGTCCACTTAAAGTCAAAGGTCATTTTTCTTCACAATACGATCACTCACTCAATCAAATGCACAACAGTGGCAAGAACCATTATAATTATCAATTAAAAATATTCTGACAAAAACAATTTGTGCATTGTAGTAAGTGAGATACAATATATGGTGTAATATACATATAGCGACTAAATATTATAAGGTTTTGAGTGTCTAGAGTAAATATGTACTGTAGAACCCCTTGACGTCATTCCCCAACGGGTGCACCTTACAACACGAACGAAGCTACTGACATTGATGTAACAACTTACTAATGTCATTAGTCAGCTTTGTTTCCACACTGCGACGTATAATATTCCAAAATGCACGGAGAGAGAGAGGGACGACCATATTATAGCATCGACATGTAGAGGCCAAGTTGATTGACAATTAGTTTACACAGCACTATCGGACTTTGCATTCGCCGCGTGATGAAAAACATTTTATTTATAATAAGTAGTCACTAATGCACACTTGAATATGGACGACGAAAATGCTTGACATTTGAAGTAACGAATTTTTTCAATAGTTAACCTACATTTAAATATGCTTAGGCCAATACATAGTGCATAATGGATAAAGATATTAAGGCTTTCCTATATATAGACATGCATTCGGATATGGGTCATGGGGAAGAAAATATTCCATGCTAACGTCACTTTAATTGAGAGTGATTGAACAAACATCCTAAAACTATGAGAGAGGTTCTTCTCTTCTGCGAATAATTGAAGACAGTTTACATGTTTGCGATTTGATTGATGCATCTTATCAGAATGCATGAAATACCCATAGGACACTCGCTCTGCTACTGATTGCCTACTTCTAAAGAGGGAATTAAGATTGCAATGTGGCTATAATACTATCAGAACTTTATACTGAGTTGAAAACAGCTTTATTTGCTACCACCACACAGAACCACCCTTGGGGAAACAAACATTTTGCCGATTTCGGGTTTCGTCGCTGCTAGAATGAATCCTAAGGCGCGGTAAATACAGATACTCGACTGTGTTTGATTAATGGTATTTTCATTTTCGAATCCTTCTCATTCCCTCTCCAGTTTGCGGCCAAACTATTTACACACTGATATGGGTAATGTAATTTGTACGCTTCAAGCAGAAACAAGCTGATGTCAGCAGTTGAATGTACAGAAGTACACACTCGGTTTTGAAGAGAGAACATTTGTTGTCTATGACTATTTTGACTATCCATATACTATTTATCAAGTATTAGATACTTGAATTCAAACAAGCTTTTGGCTGATTGGCTAGTTTTTGATAAGATGCAAACTTAAAGGAACTCTTGTTGACCTTTTACAGTAGCATTTAGCTATATATAAGTTTATTTTTAATAAATGCACCATCTCCCAAATTGTCAAACAATATAATACCACCCCCAAGATAGAAATAACTTTGTGTGAATTGCATAATGCATTCTTACTAATAAAATACGTCAGAATTTTTTCTGTGGGTCACAGCCCCATAGTTCAAAGGGTTCGACAATATTTTTGTATTAGTTTTGATTAAAACTGTATCGTACCAGAGCGACTAAACTTTCGTGTAAACGAGATGGGAAATAGAATCATTGAATTTTGAGTATATATTTTAATTTGTATTACACCTAACTTGTACTTTACGCACATGGTTTATATCGTTTTGTTCGATTAAACTTATCTATTACATACCACACCCTCTTTCCGTCTTTCCACTTTGTGTGCACAAATCAATGGGAAGAACTTTTTCGTTGATTTAATAAGTTTTTCTCGTGGTTTCAACAAAGGAAAAGCCTGGGAAGTAGAAAAAGTTTGGGGAACTTTCACCGTTTGCCAAGGTACACACTTCGAACAGTAAAAGAATTGAATTCTGTATACGGTTGAGTAAACTGTTCTTTGTCATTTTTTCGTAAAGTAGCCACTACTGCGACATTGTTCAAAACAGTCTCTAGTCACTGTAAGCAAATACTCGAAGAAAGAATAATATCTGCATAATGTGAAATGTTCCGCAAAAACATTCACAGATCGAGACGGTGACAATGCACTTAGCATCAAAACATAAAGAGAGAAGTTGCGGTGTAACAAGAAATGTTTTCATGAATGACATCCGATATTCTACATACAATCACATAAAAACAAAGTGAGCTCCCGTCCACAAGGGAATGTGGCAAATTATCCTGCAAGACCAATTTGTTGACTTTTATCTATAAGCAGAAATTGTGATTCTTTCCTTCATATTTTTCAGTAACGATGCCACAACATTTAAACCTACAGGACACATGCTAAGAAGTTGTAACGGCTACATGTAAATGTGCAAACTAAAATATTATTGACACACGATGCGTATCGCCATCAAGACAATCGACATTGTAAGAAACGGATAGGACAACACGTTATTGAGGACACGAAGAAAGGAAACAATTTTCTTTAAAGGGCACTATTGAAATCACATACTTTCAAATAAATACTTTATACATAGGATTGTAAATAGAATCTCACTATTTATAGTATGGACGCAGTTTTATTGGTCTTGAAAAAAATGGAAGAAGATTTATTAGTGGATACTCTAACCTTACTGGAATTATTACAATTTTCACTTTTGTGCCATATGAAATGTCACTGCTCAGACTGAACGAGGTGGGTGTAAAAACATTTTGACCCATTTCTAATGCTCAAAATTGTGGCTGGAAATATCATATTAAATACGAATTTCGCTGAAGAAATACCTACGACAACTATTGAAATGTATTCTCTTATTTATTACAAATAATTGCATGACGTTGATTTGTAATACCAACCACCAAACAAAGGAAAGTAAATATTTTCTCCATTTACAAATCCAACCTAGTTGATAGTAAACGTTTACACGCACAATTCAATCCTTAATCCATGCTGGGATGTTTTTCACCCAATATTTTTATTTCAGAAAAACGTTTTTAACTAAAGATCAATTGTTAACAATTACAGAAAGTAATGGACAATTAATCTCTAGCAAGTTTCTTCATAATTTGTGTACGAATATATACTTGTATGCATTATAAAATCAAAATTTGTGAGCTCGGCCAGCTCTCAGCTGTTTTGCCTAGTCACACAGTAAATTTTACCACTGCGATTAAGTCGGTTATTAATGAGACAGCTTGTCCTGTATTAAATACATAATTTAGTCTGGAAATTCTATCGATTGAACTGCTTTCTTCAGCTTACACCGACAAATAGCTGGATGAATAGGAATACGGAACTAATTAAATAAAATATGGGTAACGCCAAGTGCACAATGCAAAACCTTTCTCCTTTATCTCCACCTGCTTCTCTCACCTTTGCACCTGAAGCAAAATTATAATAAGGCTACCACTAAAAGAAAGGGAAAACGTAAAATATTACACGGTAAATGAATTACATTTCAACGCTGACTTTGCTAATGTACTTTTATTATGAAATTCTTGCTTTTGGCTTAGTCAACCTAATGAAGTAACTTTACTTTGCACAAATCATTAGACACACTTCAAGTGTTTGGCAAAAGAATTCTAGTCAGATGAAGACAAACACAGTACCCATAAAATCTTTTATGTATGCAAGTTAGCAATCTTAACAATATAAAATTACATAGTTTTCAAAAGAGTAAATATAGATATATAGTACTTACCGAAAAACACAAATTTGCGATTGTAAAATTCAGATAAAATCAGAATTCTGGCATAGTACCAAAACTTCAAAGCTCAATGTCACCTTTGTCTAAGTCACAAGTTTTCTAGTAGTCAGTAGTTATATAATAAAATGTGAGCTTTCATTCTGCCCGAGAGAGTGTACAATTCTATTGGAAAATCCCGACTGAATCACAGAAGAAAGAGAAAGGAGGGTGAAGAAAAAGAAGAAAGTAATTGAATTCACTTGTCACTCTCAGAACTGGCCACGGACAAATGAAACCGTAGTCACAATAAAGAAACGTATACTACTAGGTTAAAGACATGTACTGACTATATTATGCACAATCCTTAATAAAACAAAGAAAGAAAGGATGTTGAATTAAAATCCGATGAGTCACACAGAAATTGAGGAAGTAATGAAAATTCTCTGGCCGTGCAGCACAGAATTTTTTCCCAGCAGCAGCCGCACAGAACACTGAACAGCAGTAACCTCACTTGTGCAGTGTTTGTCTCTGTCTGGTATGATGGTACCTGTTTGTGTTTGTGTCCCTCTTCGACACTTTTTTCTCACTCACTTTTCACTTTCTTAAAATTACAATAAATCCTGCACACAACACAATTTTCCTTCCCTTACTTTAAATTAACGTTGCATTTGAAATATAATCCCGTTCTTATTCCAATTATTAGTAATACAGTAGTACATTCATATTGACTTTGATGTTATCATCCCACAGGACAAAGATTTAAAATTGAAGAGTCGCAGTTCTTCCCATGGAGCGAAGTCGTGGTGGCGAGTGAACTGTCTGAGAGTTCAATAAGATCAAACTCGAACAGAATACGATACAAGAGTTTTAGTACTAGTAGCAAACAGTACCGTTCAAAATTCACATACAAGAAGTGGAGGAAAAGGAAAGAACGAGTGCAAATTCTGTCATGATATCAACGAATGCCTTGCTTGGCCTACCTTTTGCTTCACTTTGCTCTCCTCTCTCGTCGTCGGCTACAATTGTGTGGTACTAGTAGTAGTAGGGTGTTGCGTATGTGTGTGTATGTGTGTGTCTGCCTCTGTCTACTAGTCAAGTGAAGTGAAATACAGTGCACCTTCATAGTTCTCTACACTCGCTTCGTTGTGCAATGGACAGATATTATGTATATGTATGTGTGTGTGTCCGTGAATGTATACAGAATAAAGCTTGCTTAAGAGCCATAGCCAAAGCAAACTAAACCAGAGCCAGAAGGCAAGGGCATTCAAGTCAATACATTAGCCATGTTGCTCCTATAGTCGTCCCTTTACACGAATCAACTTTTGCTTGTTGTAGGAGATAAAAGTTTATGCGTGTGTGCTGTATGCTGGTCCGTGTCAGCTTAATCTACATGTATCCATTCGAATTAGCACATATATACCTTCCCTATTTTTATGTACGTACCAGTAGTATTGCAATGCAAGCAAGAGGAATGCGCTCACGTAATCATTGTCTTGTGTGTGATTTTTCTCAATCATGCCGTTTCATTGAAAATTCCTTTTGCCAATAAATCAACCGTATTCCTCTGTACGTCATCAGTGCCAAAATGCTTCTTGTCTGTTCGCTGATACTAGATACTGATAGATTTGCGGTGGATATTTATTTTTAGACGTAGAGATGCTGATGGTTAAATAATTTTGTAGCTTGTGTATGTATATTTACAGAATGCATCAAGTGTTGCATGTATGCTCCATGCATGGATGCAGTTATCTCTCTCTCTCGTTTATTTCATGTAATATTGAGCAAGACAACTTATGCAAGATTCAATTAGGATTTGAAGGTGAGATAAAAGCTATTGTTGGAATGCAGCTGCAGCATGAGTGTTGACACTTTAAAGATTAGAATGGCTTGAATTTACGCTGCTGTTTTAATTGAGCCACCCTGTGTTTGTCCTCTTCGAATTTCTTTTTTAGTTCTGCCAGTTCTGTTTAAAATTAATGAGATTTATTTGTTGGGATTTTAAAGAAATTTATATTTTGATAAACAAAAAGCGAATATACACTTACGATTAGCCCTGGTCTCCTTCATTTGAGTAGGGGTAAAATTGATTAATTGTTTCTCATAACGGCGTTTCTTTGCTTTCAAATTCTCTTGTTTTGCTTCCGTTCTTGCTATACCAGCTCGTTTACCTCTGACAAAAATAATACAGGCATTAGTACACATGGAATTATGTTTTAATTGCTGCATGAGGATCTAAAAGTTATATTTAGTAGATAAAGATTGCACTTACTTCCGACTGATTTTAACCCATCCTTCGTCGTCCGGTTCTCCTGCATTTTTCTCCTCTTCCTTACGACGTAATTCTAGTTTTTCGAATGCTACCATGAAATCTTTAACATTCGTTTCTAAAGTTTGAGGGTCTACTATTCGAGAGTTATAATCTGTAATCCAACCTGCAAAGCAGTAATTTTGTTTTAAGCAATATTCACTGGAACCTTATAATTTCATGCAAAAAGGTGAACTTGGCATTGTTAAAACTTTTTTACTTCTTAAACCACAATGAAGCGCAGTTCGTATTACAAGCGGCTCAATATCATCAGGATTTACTTCCATGATTTCGGCAACAGACTTCACATTTTTAAAAACCAGGTATGCTACTTTATGTCCTAGCACTAAATCTTTATACAATGGGAAGAAGCTATCGGAGGGAACTTCATTGTGGGCGGTCGGTGTTTGATGGATGTGCACATCAATCACTTTTCCAAATGGACTAAACAACTGCGTTAAATTTATCTGAAAATGTTTGCACAAAATATTCATTTAATGATGATTTCATGATTATTGTTTCAACCAAAAACAATTAAATAGATAAGAGAGTTTTTGCGGTCTTGTACCTTTGAGATAAATGGTGGTACATTTATGACGAATAACGTTCGGCCAATAGGTTTCTTAGGATTAGGCTGTCGAACCTGATGCGGCTTCACGAAAAATTGATGAGTTGTGCTACTGTTTGGCTTCGTTTTCCAATTGATAACTACAAATAGGTTCGAAAAATACAGATTCGACAACGATATTACTAGGGTCATATCATGTAATAGACTAAAATGTACAAATAATGCAATGTAACAAGATGAAAACATTTGTGTAGAACGAGAAAAGAATAATAATTAAAATAATAAGACGATACCTTTAAAGTCATTTTTTTCCTCTGAAAGAGTCGACAAATCTGTAGATTGGCTCTTCATTAGTTAGTTTTCTAATTACGAGTAATTCTCCACGAGGTTTAGAAATAAGTTCTATTCTTATTAGCTGTGGTTATGCGAGCGAGAGATGAAGGTTGGCGCATTATTTGTGAATGTTAGCCTGCGAAACTTTATAAATTTAGGGCGGTAAACTTATACTCTAGTTGGGAACGATCATGTAAATGTGAAATTCGTATTTTCACTTTACCAAAATGCTTTTACTGCAAAGATTTAGATCCATCTTAGTGTTAGATCAACGATTTAAACTTCCAAGTTGCAATTTCTGTTTTGCAAGCCAGAAGCAAAATGTTGACGGTGCAAAGGAACGCTCTCGTCCCCAAAATATAAAGACTGTTATCCATTCCGCTGTGGCGAATGACGAAATTCGTACAAGGGTAAAATTTAAATAGCATCCATTTCACGCTCTACTAATATTGCAATCTAACAAATATATTCAATTTAACGCAGGGATGGGTCAAAGCATTTAGAAAGTTGAAGGAACAACTTTTTTTGGACATAAACGATGGCTCGACTTATCAGCGTTTACAAATTGTTATGCCGGCTAGCGAAAGACCAAAAGAGTTAACAATGCACTCTTCCGTGGACGTAACCGGCGTTCTGGTACAATCACCTAAAAATGCATCGACCTTAGAACTTCATCCTACAAAACCAATTGAAGTTCTTGGAAGCTGTGATCAGAAGTTGTACCCTTTCGGGGGAAAGACACCATATACTCCGGACTACATTCGTCAGTACATTCACCTGCGCCCAAAGACTAAGAAGTAAGGGTTTGTGTACGTACAACACTTTTAATCTTAAAAATCTTCTACATGAGAAGTTATTAAATATTTGCTCGATTCATGTTTACAGGTTTTCATCTTTACTGCGGATTAGAAGTGCGCTTTCAAGAGCGGTCAATGATTTCTTCACCCAAAACAATTTTATTCAAATTCATACACCAATATTAACATCAAATGACTGTGAAGGAGCTGGAGAAGTGTTTACAGTTATGCCGGATAACAAAGCAATGCTCCTTGAAATGAGCAAGCAGAATAGCGCTGAAAGTAAAACTACAAATCTAGAAGAAGCTTTCTTTGATGAGAAAGTATTTTTGACTGTTTCTAGTCAGTTACATCTTGAAGCTACTGCAAGGTATTCATAAGTTTTTTAAGTAATCACTATTAATAAAGGTTTTGTATTAAACAGGTTGAATTAAATTTACAGCGCTTTGGAGAAAGTATGGACGTTTTCACCTGTATTTAGAGCCGAAAATCACATTTCGACCAGACATCTTTCAGAGTTCTACATGATAGAAGCAGAAATCGCATTTGCAAATGAAATAGAGCAGATTTTGGATATCATGGAAAACCTTGTTAAATTTTGTGTCCAAACGCTTCTCGTTGATAATATTGACGAGTGGCAATTTCATATGAGACATGAACTAAATATACGAGTGATTCAAATTAAAACTTTTCATCATCATTTACGTGAACGGGATGAAATAAATGTACCGAATATAAAGTAATCCTTGATAATTCATGATATTTTTTAGAAATTGCTGGAAAACATAGTTAAAAATCCCTTCACAGTGATGGATTTCAATGAAGCGCGACAATTATTAGCAAAGATAGATTCCCCAGTACCAGATGGAAAGGGTTTGAGCAGAGAGCAAGAGTTACTTCTTGTCGAACGAATTAATAATGATAATCCCGTGTTTGTGATCAACTGGCCGGCAAAAATCAAACCATTCTATATGCGAAAATGTTCAGAGGATGGCACAAACGTGAGACCATGCAACTTAAAAATGTCGCGAGTATATCAGTAGTTAATAAACTAATATATTGTTTCTTCTATACAGGTTTCTGCAGTAGACTTACTTATGCCTAGAATCGGTGAGCTCTGTGGTGGGAGTCTCAGGGAGCACAATTTATTGGAACTTGAAAATCGAATTAAAGGAGCATATCCTCCGGAAGCATTGAATTCACTCCAATGGTATCTAGATTTGCGAAGGTATGGTGGTGTTCCGACTGGAGGGTTTGGTATGGGATTTGATAGACTGTTACAACTGATCACTGGTTGCGGAAATATTAAAGATGTATCCCCTTTTCCTAGATGGGCACATGATTGTCCAATGTAAACTTTTTTTTGTCGATTCGTATGAAATAAATTTGTTAATTTGTGAAACATTTAAAGTTAGCTCTTTCTACTTATCACCATTATGTATTGGAATTTCATGGTAGAATCATTTTGGATCCTTAATCGAATTATTTAAGTTGCACTCAAAATGTATCCCGATATCGAACACAAAAATGGGGTCATGTGGTTGCAGTGTCAAAGCTCCTAAATACAAAAGCTAGATATGCATAGAATTTTTATTAAATATTACAATTATTAGAAAGTATAAGAAAGGAAGCAGGAGAAATTATGATTCTTTCTACAAAGTATCCCTTGTATCTTTTCGTGATACTTTTCCTTTGCTTGAATCTTGAAGGAAACACATGAAACCACTGGAAACCATTGCAAGTTTTATGATTATTCCGCACTAAACCTGAAAATATCTCAAAAGTATTCAATTTTGCGGATCTACAAATAGTATATGCATTTAGTAATACATCGTATGAATAATCCATAAGCAAATTCCAGTGTGCACAAATAATGGGCAATAAAGGCGGTAAAGGTATTTATTTGAAACGACATTTCTTGTCTTAAGAAATCAAAAATTGTTAGCATGATTGAAGTTAATTGGTATTAGAATGCATTGGTAGAATATACAAATACAATGTCCATGAAATTGAATATTGAATTTGTCTCACACAAAATCACCTAGCAGATTATTAGGAACACATAAGCTTTCACCTACTTACTTCCCAACTTTACAGTAACACCGAACTCTCAAAATCAGGCTCCAAACGCTGACGGAACTGAACCACCTGGGAGTAAGGACAAAAATAAACTTCCAAACAGTTCTAAATCGAAAGATGCGTCACCTAAAGAAAATGCTAAGGAAAAGAAAAGTCCAGAGAAAGTTGAAAAACCGAAAGACAAGCCAAAGAAAGCAGAGAAAGCGCCTAAACAGAAGGAAAAGCCAAAGAAAGCAGAGAAAGCGCCTAAACAGAAGGAAAAGCCAAAGAAAGCAGAGAAAGCACCAAAACAGAAAGAAAAGCCTAAGAAACCAGAGAAAACACCCAAACCGAGACCCCAAAAGCCTAAAAAAATAAAACCCACCAACTCCCAATTGCTTTTAGCTGCAAGGGGGAAATTGGTAGCTTTACCAAGTAATAAGAAATTGTATACATACAAGTGATTTTTTTCAAACGCATGTTTAGATGTGGCAAAATTTACACTTGTATTCTACCATAAACAGAGCCCCCTGCATCATTAAAAATGTTGGAATTTCTGGATAGTGTGTTTCTGCAAGACAGTTGTCAAGCAATCGAATGTAATTTCCATTTTATTAGCTTTCTACTCGCACAAATAGTTAAATCCTTTTTAAAACTTCGAATAAGATTTTGTCGTAGTACATCTTCGTTGTAATTGTTTTAGCCTGGAATGGATATGACTCTGGTTCTCAATACGTAATACTGGGCAAGAGCAAACAGATGCTGTTCCTTGCAACGGAGAAAGCAAGGTGTTGCAAAGTTTGCATATGTCGGACAGATAGAAACTTCAAGTATACATTGTGCGATCGTCAGAACAATATTATTATGTACATTACAAGACCGTGTAGCTGCCTCTGTTGTTGTGGAGCTAAATTTTTTGGGGACCTTTGCGGACATGTAATATATAATTTTATTGATAAATTATTTCCCCATTAAAGCGAGATCAGATTTCACAATGAATGTTTTGGCCAATATTGGCTTACGTAAACGTACCTTAACAACCTTTTTTCGTCAATAACCTTTTAAAATGTTTGCAAAAACATTTTTTCCAGATAGTGATTATCATTGAGAATATTTAATATCACAGAAAACTTTTAATTCTCCTAGAAAATAAAGGTGACCTTAGCTAACGGGGAAAAAGCGGGAGAAATAGTTCAAGCTTGCTACCGTGACAAGTACGGCAAGAGGGGTTGTTGCTGTACACCAATGTTCACCGTTAAAGACGCCATGGGTAATCCTACCTTAAGACTTGCCGGCCCCTCTTGCGGCAGCATGTGCTGCTGTCGAGCATCCCCATGCTGTGGAAGAAGCTATAGAGTGCTTTCTCTGATAAAGAATCCCATCATTCCCGTCAATGTAGGAAAAGTCACTGATAAATGGGGGGACAATGGAACGCAAATAGTTTCGGAGGGACTTTTCACGGGCTCATCCATTTTCACTGTGGGGGCTACGTTTCCCCCCAATTTAGATGTTCGAACTAAAGCAACGATGATTGGAGCTATGTTCTTAATTGTCAGTGTACTCATATTAAGGATATAATGCATTACATATCCAATCCAATTTATTTTGGGAATAATGATGTTTGATTATTACAATTTGCAGGATTACCTTCATTACGGCAAGGAGCCATGCTGTGGTATATGCCAATGGTGCTTTTAGTGTTTGTACAAGAAAAGTATATTTATAGTGTTTGAGCATTTAAATATGGTATTTGCCCGCACCCTACTGCCATTAATTTGTAATTTGGCCACAATATTAGAAATAACATTTAGAATTTTATAAATACGTACACATGAACCTGTAGTGACCATAATAGCACATTCATCACACCAGATTAGACGAAAATCAGATTTGTATCTATTCATTATATTAACACCGCCTACCAAAATAAATTTATTCGAAATAAAACCAATCATTGGTAATATGTAGATAAGCAGTAGAGATTTGGGAAGTCTGTCCAGCATTTGGTCACAGTCTGACTATCTATGAATAGTGGTCTAAACTCTCACTTCTTTAACATACTGGTCAAAAATATATTCCAATTACTGGCTAAATTGAAATTGGCAAGATTCGCTATCGGCCAAAATTCAATGAAATAATTGACAGAATCTTGCATAAAAATTGTTCCGTTTATTTATAATCGCGTGGATAATCAGCCAATTTCTCCATAATATGTAAATCTTTAACTTCCTCATTGTTAGGCATTACAAATTCTTTGGCCGCATCATTTTGGAAGTACACAGCATCCTATATAATAAATATCGAAATGATTGCATTAGAATAAACCTTGGAATGAATTGAAAAGATGAAACACTTTAAAACAAATTGTATCTTTTTATAAGAAACACATACAATATTGAAGACAGCTCCAATAAAGATTGCTTTATGAGAGGCAGGTACATCGGAAGGAAGTCGAACGCCGAATAGATCTGAATTTTTCATTGTATTTTGAAAAAGTGAAGACCACTCCTTGGTAATTATTCCCACTTCGTCGTCACTGTCTGTCTCATAAATTCGGAAGACAACCTCGCTAAAGCACATGTTACAACCGTTACACCAGTCCCCACCAGCCGGCCCCCTAATCGTGTAACATTGTTTCCCACATTCGTCCTTTACATTAAAAATTGGGGTACATCCATTGTAGTTCTGTTTTACGATCCCTAGACGATTTCCATCTGGCAATGTTACGTGCACCATCTGAATGTTTGCAAATTTGAGCAAAAAACTCTTGCAATTATTGAAAATTCACAGTAGTTCCCAAACTCCTCTTTATTTGTATTTTGTGTTTATACTGGAAATTCTTACAGCACCGTAAGAACCGCAACAGTTAATCGTTTTCATTATGCAAGTACCCCAGCTGAATCTTTTTCTGATGACTAACACTGGTCTTCCCGAAAAGTCTACAACACGGACAGTGTAACCGTGTGAGCTTCCGCAGCCTGTAGATTCCGATTCCCAAGCGTAGTACATCCTATTGAATGATTCGTCCAGAATATCATACCGATTTACCGATTCGACACCAAATAGTGCTAAAATGTGTACAAAATAATAGAGGAATTATAAAATTTCATGGGAAAAGAAGAATTGAATTAAAAATTTCATTTACAACTCTAGAATTTCAGTAGTAATCGGATATAAGGGATCGTAGTAAATGAGAAAACCTATTTAACATTTTGTTATCACTTGGATAATCAAACAGCGTTTCTTAATGTTGATATGGAGGAATCCTACTCAAATGCATACGAATAGTTTAGAGATTTTATGGAGTTATCGAGTCACTTATATCCGATTTACAACGTACCATCTTCAGATTCCGTATGTTGCCTAATAAAAATGTATGAAGCTTGGAATAGCAGTTCCAGTCCTATTGCTACACCTTCGACAGGATCAACTGGATTCAGAGAAAATACAATGATTTGTCATACATACATACATAGGACACCATAATCACACTTTCTCTATTTAACCTGTACATGTAGTCAGCAAGACTTTTCACTTTTCTCTCTACGATAACGGAAGGAAAATCGTGAAATTATTACGTGGGAGCAGCGGAGGTTTCTTTTTGGAACTTTCCAATTCTTTGTCATCTTTGGTTACCGGGCCGTGTTTGTGCACGTGTTTTGAGATCACATCTGGAGTTTTCCCCGTTTCTAGTAACGGTGCCACCGAATGACGTCTGGAACCCATCACATCTTCTACTAATGGTTCTCCTTGTATTTGAGACTGGCGTCTATTTTTCTCTCTGTCCACCGCCATTTCGTTTTCATTGTGTGTCGTTGTCGCTTCTTCCAACCAAACCCGCACCATAGTTTGCTGTGGGTTTGTTCCTTCCGGCCGATGACCTGCCGCCTGTGATTTCGCATCCTTCCGTACATCTCCCATTATTCTATTTATCTAATTGGATTACCCTTGCTATCCATACACTGCGAATTTGATTTTTAATTGTGAATAGATCAATCAGGGGGGTAGGACTACATATAATATGCTACTATGCGAAAAATAACCCTAATACAGTGGTTGCAGAATTAACGTTTTCACAGATTTCTATAATTCGCACGTGTTGTTACGGGTACGGTGTTGGCATACGCACGCAGATACGTTTTTGTCAAACTATGTGTTTAGGTAATATTTACATACCAAGTTTCATGAATTAAAAATGTATTCACCGCGGAATTACCTGTTTATTTATTTCTTACTTTAATTTTAATGTTTGGAATTATTATAGTTGGGATATTCATTTGGAATTTAAAATATAAACCAAATTTTTCTCATTTGAACATTTGTTAAATTATGAAAGTATTTTTCTTAATGCAACACAAGTATTGTCAAATATATGTGCAGATATTGATAGAGGATTTTATTACTTTTGATGCGAAACATGATATCGAGATACCATCTCAGCTTTAAAATACAAACTAAGCTTACAAACGTTTGTAATAGGAAAAGGTTAGACTGATTGTAGCATTTTAGAAGAGAGTAGGGCAATTTTGATTTGTAAAGTCCTTTGGTCCAATTAGACCATGATTTGCCAATGCAATAGGTCGTAAATAATCTCTGACCTCCTCGATGGTTTGTGTTGAGACAGTTCCGTCATGTCTTGCCAGATATATGTACATGTCCCAAAATTCGTCCCAATTCAAGTATGGCTCTCCCCCAACGGGGTAAGGGGTGAAGACTTGACACACGGCGGACATTGTATCCATTAGGTCCTACATAACACGAATATGAATGCTGTTCACTTTTCAAATTCAAGCTTTTAACGGAATTTGATGAATTTTAACATTTAAGCCGACTTTACCCTTCCAATAAGTGTGCACAAGAGATTCATAACTCGTTTGTACTCTACCGCGGCGACTTTATCAAAACCGGCCTTTTTCCACAGCTTGTTAATATATTTCTCCTTCATACAAATTCCTCGCCATTTCTCTTTCACTTCCTCCACGGTAACATTTTCCTTGTGCCCCAGCTGCATCCATTATCCAAAAAATAATCAAAAAATATTCTTATCAATAACAAATCAATAAATTACCGCCCACAATATTTTTTGTTTGAATTTGTTCACCTGTTTGTGGAGCACCTGTAGCAATCCGACACTAAGTCCATCTAATGTGGTATCCGTCACAAACTCGAGACGATCCTTGACTGGAGGCACTTCCCCCTTGGCCATGCACTGGAAATAGGCAACACTCCATTGCAGTAAATTGGGAGGTTGAGTCCGTATTGCGGCTTTAGTGAAAGCCTTCAAAATTCCAGGAAGTGCTGGAGGAATCTGAATTTGCTGTTCACAAAACAAACTCAAGTCTTTCCTGCGGAATTTCTTCCCACTGGCAGTGCTTTCCTTTCTCGCCGAATTCATGTCCACTCCTTCATCCTTTGTCATTACAACAGTGTTCGATCCGACGTTCTTCGGTGAATCCTGTGCTGCACCACCACTAAGCCGCTTTTTTATCGATGAAAGTCGCTTCTTGTCTCCCCAAGTATTCTCCATTATTGGATTCCGTGTGTTTGCTTAGTTTTCTCCTGTTTGTTTATCCGACCTGAACAAAGGTCTCGCTCTCTGATCACCTAATTGATAATCTTTACGAATTATTCAACTTTGTTTACTCAATTGTGTGGATACGTTGTTACGCTAATACGAGATGGATATCGTGCTTCCTCTTGGCGAAGGTGTGCACAGAGTAGTACGTGTGGCACAGGTACAACGGTGAAAGTGTGTTGGGTGAAAGTGAACCGTAAACTAACAGTCCCTAAGACAACGCAGCAAAACCTTTACAACTTTTATAGCTGCATGCTGCTTTCCATTACTGTCCAATGTTCACAATGGTATCGAAAAATCGAAATGAATACGATAAAAAGTATAATGCTTTGCTCAGATCGATACTTCACAGGGTCCTCGCCATTAATTTTACTATCACAATAAATTCAGTCGGGTTTACAATTTACAATATGTATTAATACATTTTATACTATGTATATCTTTGCTATTCATAGCATTCTACATATATGTAGATTACATTATGATGACTTGGAAAAGCGACTGGCTCGTTGCATGTATAACATCAGTTTCAGAGAATTGTCTAAATGAAATAGAGTGATTTCGAATCAAATGCATCCTCAGGCGCTTATAAATTTTAAGTGACTTGGCTAGATAAATTAAGGGGGCTACAGACCGTGAAACATGTGTGAATGTGCTATTGTGTGAATCAACTTTCAAAGGATTTTGTAAAATGAATTTTGTGCGCCAAGGAGGATGTAAAATCTCCAAAGTGTTAACAAGGTTGCGTAGCTGGATGGTTTATTTTAAAATTAACGTATGCCACATGAGTCGAGGGAATCACTTTTAAATGGTAAGAAATTATAATATTTAAAACACAATGTACACAATTTATTATACAATATAAAGCAATTCTGAATAAAATAAAGAGGTAACGGTGCATTTCAGACTAACAATAATGAGCTGCAAAGTTTTCTCCTCGGGGAAACATGTGATGTGGGAGTAAATATTCCCTATTCTCGTAGGCCTGTAAAGAAAAGCATTGAGAAAGATGACAAAATCGTAAAATGGTTACCCAAGAAGAAAGTAAATATACACAGCCAATAAAAGCTTGTAGAAAATTAACATCGTGTAATTACATCTGAAAATACTACTTGAGTTTCTTCCCCGTCCGTGTCCGATTCCGTTTGCGAGGAATCAGACGGAAGCAGTTGTT
>JABASC010002452.1:0-17573 GCA_019776185.1 Plutomurus gul | reverse complement strand
AAGGTCAAACCAACGAAACATGGGTTGAACTTTTCACCCGAGGACACAGTCAGAACGTCCGATTTCGGTCAGAAAAAAGGGAGGATATCCGAGCCATTTAACGACCGAAATATGGGATAAACCAATATGGTACGTGGCTTCTCAGCACGCGGGGTTACGGAGTTACATGTTATCCCTCCAAAGCAAAATTTCAATGCAAATTCTGTACTACAGCGAAAAAATCTTACCTATATACATTGGCGCTATGAAGAAGAAGGTTTTATTTTCCAATTCCAGGAAGTCCCTTGCAGGATGGTGCTCCAATTCTCTCATGACTCATAACAATTTATATTCAGTTTTTGGAGTCCAATTTTGTAACCCCGTGGGGAAAGGGGAATATGGCCAGGAAATAGCCCGGACTTAAATCCAATCGAGAATCTAAGGTCTATTCTCAAGCAATCTATACATGAAGACCCCAAACCAACAACTCGAAAAGAACTCGTGGCAATTCAAAAAAAGTGGAAATCTCTATCCGTGACCATGTTGGAAACCCTTGCACAAAGTTCAAAACACGTGTGGACCTATCGATGGAGAGTGGTTTCAAGGTCACTAATTGTAAGTCCTAGAGTGTACATTAAGTATTATCGGTACGAGGTCCAAATATTGATTATCTCGGAATTATTGATCTTACAAATATCAGTAATCAAGGGGGTCAGGAACTTCACGTACACACTGTACATTCGCATAGATGTATTCTGTTTTTTGCTGTTGTATTTAACGGGATAATCATTTAGGGGGTTCAATAAAAATCGGACAAAATTGGACAGAGGGGAGTGTGTTTGATTCCGACGGACGTCCAAATCAATAATACTTAGAACAAATTTGGGCTTTCGAAAATAGGTCAACTATACATTTGTATAGTTAGTTTAAACGTTAGAATTTACGGGTTCCATCACGACAGCAGTGAAATATTCTTTTAGTATTTTTGACAAGCGTTAGCCTTTTGAAACATCCACAATTGCAATTAAATGGATACTAAACGTGGTATTATTTCAAAAGACTTTCTTATTCAATAACAAATTTGTCATAATTGATAACGGACAACACATTTGCAATGGACCACACAAGTTGCAATTTGTACAAAAATCTCTTAGACACACTTCGAGAAAACTCGATGCAATGTGAAGAGGAAGTAGAATAGATTACGACGTGAAATAATTTTTTTACACAGTATAATTTTTTTATACTTTGGACTTCCGAGGGGGTCCCAGTCTTTTCAGACAAAGTCGGACAGAGAGGGTCCAAAAATCGTATTTTTTACGGACGTCCATTATGAATCACCCCTAGCAATCTGAATAATGGGCCTGTTTGACAATTAGTCATCAGAGAAAAAGCAACAATTTATCCTATGATGCAAATAACCCACCTAATACACAATTAAACGGTTTAAATACACTGCTTGGTTTGCATTTATTTGTATAAACTTGCGTCAAATTTAAAACGCACTTTAAAACTTTAAACCTTAAAACTAAATAATCATTTATCCTCAAAGGGGTGTTAATCCAACAGTCATTAATGATTTGAGTTCTGTTGTCTGTTACTACCTACTATAGAATTGTTATTTAAGATTTTCATTACAAAACATTAATTGTTGATTGTCTTTATCAATCTGATTAATATTTAATGTAGGGTAATTTAATTTCACTGAGATTTGTTATCAGTGCCCTCTTTGGCCCGTATCTATAATCTGGCGCCGTTATATTATTAGACCTCTATGGGCGCATATCTTTACTTGTTTACTTCTCTTTGTTTACTTCTCTTTGTGTACTACTACGATAGCACAGCAGTATTACGAGAATGCAAAGTCCTGTTGTAGTCAACCCAAATTAGTTTATTTTGCTTTTCATTTCAATAAGACGTGATTTAATAACTCCAAGATATCAAATTAATTAATTTTACGGTTAAATTGACTATTATTAAGCAAGTCTTCCAAGATATTTAAAAAATGTCTGGTTGTGATTCAGTTAGGGATAATCAAAAGAGCAAAGCGACATGTTCGTCACGATTCTTCCCGCAATTAAGCCCGGAGAGTAAACCCTCAAGTCCGGAAAGTAAACCGTCAAGTCCGGAAACTAAACCGTCAAGTCCGGAAAGTAAACCGTCAAGTCCGGAAAGTAAACCGTCAAGTCTGGAGAGAAAACCATCATGCTCCTCTTCATCCCCATGTTATTCGAAGCGTAAGAAGCTGAAAATACCTGTGGTAGTGCCCGACCTTATGAAATACACCGAACCTCACCAGAAAATCTCGAAGCCCAAAAAGTTAAAAAAGGGGTTTGCGACTGCGAAACAACGTCTGGGTAAAATCTTGGGCATTAACTCATCAAAATATTGGAAGATAATGGTACAACACCATAAATGATTTATTGTCGAGTGTTCATTTAATTTAATATTAAATAAGTAATTGTGTGAATTTAAACATTTAGTACGATAAACGAATGTATGCATGATTAGTGTTGGAATGTTTTAAAATTAATAATCTCTTTAATATAATGCTCAATCCGGGAGTATGCAATGTTGAATAAATTGTGATATTTATGTCAAAGTAAAATAAAATTACGTCATCACATTAGATTAAATTTAACTGGCCCAAGACTGAAATTTATTATACAATTAATAAACATTTGAAGGGCTCCTGGTGAGTGTACCCACTTAACCTTGTCACGGCCCTGTACTCATTTACGACCTATGAGGTTACTAGGTTACTGGTACCTACTTCTAATTTTCAGTAGACGGTCAGGCAGAAAACACAGAATTTTCCAATTCACTTAAACTTATGGTAAAGAATCAAGATTTTCAGATTTCAAAATTGAACCACACGATCTGAAAGGTGAGGTCTGTACAGATTTATATCTATAAATTAACAATTTTGACTGTCTGAAAATTAACAAAAAAGCTTAAAGCTACAGATGACGATTCTGTTGCAAAAACACGAACAAATGGACAAATGAATATTAAATGACATGACTAAAACAAATGAAGTTTGAAGTACAATCGCCTCAGATGGTTCAACTTACTCGTTGGTTATTTATTTATTACTCGTTTAATTTGTATTGGCTCAACCAGATTCAATTAAACCCTACTTATTTGGAAAACCACCTTTATAATGTCACTTTTTCGCTCCAAAATCACAAAATATACGTATTTCCCGAATTTGACACTTGTTTGATCTACGTAGGTGTCAGTTATGTGCTTTTATTCACCTTTTCTGTCAGCATTTGGAAAATTTGATACCAAGAATCTTTCCAAGACGTTGTTTAGGAGTAGCAAATCCTTTCTTTGGCTTTTTTGTACTTCCTGCAACAGTAGCTTGCAATTGGGGTTTCATGAAATTCGATGTATTAGCTTCAACAATTGGAGCAACTGAACTTTTTGTTTTCTTCTGCTTGGAACTAAGTTTTGGAGCTATTGTGCCCTTTTTAATGGTTTTGGATTTTTCAGAAACTTTAGAAGATGATGATTCAAACACCTAAATTGTACACATTTAATCGTATAAACTATTTGAATTATGAGACAGTTAGCGACATAATTTCGCACTGATTACCTTCTCGGACAATTTCTCCGCTGCTCTTTCCAAACCTTTCTCGACTGCTTTTCGTCTTGCCTTATCTCGTGCAGGACGCTGATCTCTGGCGGAAACCTTGCCAACTTTGATGCGAGGACTCCAAGGAATGTCAGTTTCACGAGGGCGTCCTCGCTTTTTCCCCTTTTTAGATGTTTGTCCTTCATCATCTGAACCGCCTGCTAGTGGTAAATATACTGAAAAATATTTTCAAAATTTAGAGTTTTTTTTTATTCCCACGAATTTTTTAATTTCTTACAAATCACAATATTTTTTTGTAAGTTGCACTTACTGTAATCATCATCTTGATGAACCTTATCCATACCATAATCAATATCGAAATTTGGACTCGCTTCATTTTTCAATTTTTTCTTTTTATGACCTTGTCTCTTTTTCAACGGCAGAATTTCGTCTTGTATCTCCAACATGTCCTTAATTGCGGTTTTCATTTGTGGCTTTAAGGAGCTATTTAAAAATGGTTGATATTTTTATGTACATATTTTATCAGATATTTTAACAGATGTCGCAGAACTCTTACGTGCAATTTTGAATGCGCTCCGTGTAGTTCGAAGATTTCATTAGTTCATCAATTCCGCTCAATGTACCCGCTAATTCGTCATCAATTGTCATATTTCTAGTTCTCTCAGCACTCTGTTTTTTTCGGCATTTACTTTTACGGTGATGCTTTCTTCTACCTTTACTCCCTTTAGAACGTGAATGACCTCTAACATTTAAAGAATTAGTGCTTTGATCCGTGTCAATTTGCAGTTCATCTTTATCAGACTCGACGATGTGAAGTACATCTGATCCTGTATTTGAATTTGAGTCTATAAGCTCGGCTTTAGATTCGCTTACTAAAAACATTGAAGAAGCAGCCATAATTATTATCACAAATTAGAATTGCGAAACAGAAAAATTGCAAAAAGTATTACCGTTGAAACGAATTTTAATGGGCGGAGAGTGACTGAGGGGTGACAATGATTTTGAGCGACCATCAAGCGTGTATCCTACGTCAATTTCCAATTTCGGTTGCTCATGTATAGATTCTACAAAACTAGTAACAACAGGTGTGATTAATAAAGTTATAAATTCTTATGGTATATTATTGAAAAAAACAGTAAATTTTTGTCTTTACTGAGTATTTAAATGATGTGATGGGCTGCTGTTTGAGCTTCCGGGTAAGCTTGACTGCTTCTTGAATTTCAACTTTAATGGATTTTGTTGGACATGTGACGGTGATGAGGAGGGTGAAAACTTGACCTCCTTAGTTGAAGATACTCGAGAAATTATCATTTTTAAAGGGTCCTTAGAATCTTTGATAGCCTTTTGCTTTTTTGGAGATGGTGAACCGTCTTCTGAACTACCCCTCTTATTTTTAGGATCTTTCAAAGCCATCTTTACACAATCTTTGTCGTCATCCTAAGAAGGGCCAATTGTGAAATTAATACAAAAATGTATCATACTTGCCAATTGAAAGCAATAACAATTATACATACCTGTAAATGTTAAAAATACAAGTAGTAAAAAGAAGAGCGAGAAATTTCGCACATTTTTCTACCTGAGATTTTGAAGTATCAAACTTCTCTACTAATTTAAGCAGTTTGGCCAGAGATTTTAGTATCCGAGGTACGTTAACACATCTAGGAATTGATTCTCTCCGAGTTTTGAGCGACTGCAAACCATAGATTCAAGACTGTACAGTATTTTACATAAACTACAAATTGTAGAACTCTAAAAAGTGGTAATGCTTTATGGACGGTAAAAATGTCGAGTAAGTTTCCCTTGATCAATCAAACTACATTTAATTTGCGTGAATTATTCACAGACTGCAGACAAGCGTACGGGATTCTGTTTGAATGATAAAATGAAATCTTTGAAGCTGAGAACAAGGGACAGGTTTAACGGGGTACTTTCAATACAATTTTAACGCCATGACTTTTCCATAACTTACTTTATAACAATAAAATGCTTATAGCAGAAAGTGTGTCTCCCTCTTTTATTAGCAAAATATAATCCACACACTACACACATTGCATTGGTGACATCCCCTCGCCATTACACAAACGGTTCGAAAACTTTGAGGAGTGCCAAAAAAATTTAAATTGCAAAGTTGTTGGTAAAACTGGGCGTTTTCTGATTTTAGAACTCAATGGCACTACTAGATATTTTAGCCCTAGAGATATTCGAAGAAAATTGGAATATTTCATTCAAATTTTGAAAAAGGACGGATTTCTTGCGTGAAATACCCCCACCACGTACTTTTGCAAACGTGATATCAGGCTGCTAGTGGAGAGACTGGATAAAATCCCGCCTATAACTTCGAAAAATCCAGGATTGGTGGGCTAAACTACGTCAATTTTACAGCGGATCCAAAGCCTAAGTACTTTGGATGAGCTGCATTTCTATCAGACGAGTGCTACCTACAATCTGTCCAAAAGTGACACAGTTTAGTGTAGTCCACCAATCCAGGATTTCTCGAAGTTAGAGGCGGGATTTTAGCCAGTCTCCACGAGCAGCCTGGTTGATGTATACAGCGCCAATCTTAAATTTTCTTTCATTAGCGCCAAAACCAAGTAAAAAAATCTGAACTTTGATTTTTTTAAGGTTTCTAAGAAAAGAGATTTAATTGTTCCGACAATGGGTATTAAGCAAGAAAAATATGTTTCAATTGTATTTATTGTGATCAAATTGTGATTTTTTGCACTGCATGGGTATTCCAACTTGTACAATACACATTCGATTACCCTTGGAAGCATATTTGTAGTAACAAACGGCGACATGAAGCATTAAAAAATAAGCCTTATATGCATACATTCATACCCAACTAGTCTTGGACCTGAACATGTGCATACCATGAATACAATAATATGGGCTGGGTCGGTGATATTGGTGCAATAATGAATTTTGTCGGGTTCAGGACAAGATTTTATGAAGGTATATTAGAAAAGATTACAACCTACAATCCGCAAATACTCTACATACATAATTAAACGTATGTTATTTTGAATGCATAGGTCTAACCTCTTTATCCAAGCTCCAAACTTTCAAAGTATCATGTAACACTCTCAATCCCCTCATTAAATATGCAGGTAAGCGTCCATTAGATTGGAGAATACTTTCTACATCTTCTATCAGAGGTTCTGCTGCAAACCAGTGTGTCGCCTCAAAAGACGGGAAAGCGTACTTAGGCGGAATTTTCAGATTTTTCTCCATCGCATAAATTCTGTGAGTCCATAAATGCATTTTCGGAATAACCGATAAATTCATCACAAATATTTTTAAAGATTTTTTAAATATTAAAATACTGACTGAAGTTGCAGATCCATATTCAAAAAGTGTAAAAAATTTCCTCCAAACACGAGAGAATCTTTTGGTGTAAGAACAGCATGAATCCAACCAGTAGGAATAAATAATGTTTGACCTTTCTTTAATGTGCACTCGTAACACTTGTCATTCTAATGAAAACAAAACAAAATTATGTAGTCTTTCTCACTCATAAAAAAGGTTTCCTTGACACATATTTTATAGGAAGTTATCTAACAATTAAATCTCCCAAAAAGGTGGCAGCAGAACGATCGGTTTGACTCATCCAACGATTGTAACAAGCCAGATTTTCTTGGGTTGGTTCAAAGAGGTAAAATATTTTCTCCCCCTAAAACAATACAAAATCACAATAACACACAACTGGAACGAGCGGGTATACACTAAGCATACTGTAATCATCTGTTATCCATAAGCACTCAAGTTTTACGCAGGGTAAAAAATAAATATTAACACAAATAATTTACCCATAAAACGTGGTACCATACAGACGTTCCTCCAAAGTCAACGTGAAAATCTGTATACGAGCCTTCGGGACTAATAAGACAGTACTTTGAGACTTCAGGCTTTGTTGCAATTTCGGAATAACTCTTGGGCCAAGAAGTACAAACCCAATCTAATTTTCTGGCTATGTACGGTGGCTCTATCAATTTGGACATGCTGTTGGTAGTCAATACGAGTATTCATTCCAATCCAAAGTGACTTATAATTAATTTGTATTTACTGCAATATTTTGTACTGCAAGATAAAAGAAATTCAAATACTTTGTTTCCGAAAACTCCAAACTTATAAGGTTGTACGGTTTTGTTCTTCCTGGTTTTGTAAAGTAATAAGCGAATTGTTTCATGGTCATTTGAAAATCCTTTTGTAGTCTAACGTCAATCACATCGACGACCTTATCTTCTCCTGTCAGTGAATAGTTAAAGCATTATTTAAGTGTCATACTATTTTAAAATATGAAAATTACAGTGATTTGCTTACCAACATGTACCATAACATCTGCCACAGAAAATGTATCCTCAGGAAGCTTTATTCCTAAACCGTCAATCTCATTCACCAAAATTGGATGGCTAAACCCTTTCTTTAAAAGTTCTGGCATTGTCAAACTTCCACCTCTCATTGTTTTTACTACTTTATCCATACTAAACAATGGCACCAAAATTAAAGCAAGTTAAAGTATATCCATTTATACTTTAAACGTCATTTTACAGGGAGCGACGACTAGTATTTACCTGTGAAATACACGAGTTTTCAGCTCTTCAATAAATATTTGAGTACCTGGCTGTTTGTACTTTTCAACGACGTCTTCATCCGTAGTGGTTGTTTTAACTGAATAAATAGAATTGCATTTAATCGACCAAAAGCGATTTAGCTTACAAATAAAGGACATTAAACCTTAATTAAGCCGACAATTAAATTAGCTGCATATGTTGTATAAAAACCGCCAAAAGGCAACTGTGAAAGGTAGCCAAACCCTGAACCTCATAAACCAATTACTTCTACTTTTCTACCAGTACTTTTGTTTCAATGAGTTCCCCAAAACCAAAGTTCAAACTCTAATGTCTACCTAGCATTTCTAATTGTAAGTAATGCATTAATTTCACATGATGGCACAATGGCACACAAGGTGACATCAACTTCACAATTACTGTGAGTTTTGTGTAATATTGCAATTCATCTTCCATATACAGCCGTGAAAAATTGTGTTTTTATGGTCGCTATCTGTCAGAAAATGTTAAAAACTCATTTTCTCTTAAAAACCGTCTTTTAACCAAGAAGGAGTCACAACAAAAGTTAGTAAGAGCCTGAACGCAATGTATTCCCACAAGTAAACTACATTCAGTCCTTAATTTTCCTCCTTGGGAGTGCCAGAAGCGACAAATTTCAGCCTTACCCTTTCTATTACCAGGGGTTACCATGACCCCACCCACCCGGGGGTACACATTTTCCCTAAACCATGACGATATATATCTAAATTGACAAAATCGTCACTATGGTATGTGAGAAATAATTTTATTAATAAACAAAAGTTGTGTCACTATGGTTGCCTCGTCAGTGACGAGTCGTCACTGTCAACACTGCACACACTGCACAGGGGAAGTATTTAAATAGAATAATCATAACTTTGGGATAATGGGATATACACTGTATACATACTTTGATATAACATCATACACGATCAAGTAAAATCTTAAACATAGAAATCTTAAATATTTCAAACCTAATTTATAACTTAGCATGTGGATTTAATACTTACGAATTGATGGACCAAAAGAAACTTCACACTTAAAACAATGGTATTTGTCAATATCTTTCGAAAGATACTCTGCCAATTCAACACAACTGAAAAGACAAAAACAAAAATTTGCAATTATGTAAACAACTGCACATGTTGTCTGCACAACTTGTGGCATTATGATTTTAAATCTGTAAATTAAATTTATGTTGACTTTACTCTCCATGGAACCATTCTTTGCAGCAATCACATTGAATCATGAATTTTTTGTTGTTTTTGTCCCAAGGTTGCTTGCATACACAGTATAAGGTTTCAGATGTGACCTCTACTACTTCCGTTTCCACTATCATTTCTGAGTCAATGACTAATTCTTCTTCGGAGAATATCATCTTGGGATCGTACACAATCTTTTCTTTTTGCAAAAATTTTCACAAATTACACTGCTACACCGGTTAAGTAAAAGTTAACTAACAACTAATGACAATTGAACACTTTAATGTATGCGACCTGTATTGTATTTGCTTAATTTAAACATTTAAAATATTACAGTCCCAGTTAAGAATACTTTATGGTTTACAACAATGCGGATATTGACAATTCTTTGAAAATTTTAATGGGTAACTAAGATCTTTATACTAACAATAAACAATTTGTTAGTTATTAGTGGGAGTGGGACAGTATTTTATACATGTAATACTTCGTTGTTGTTACGTACTGACATGTTCAGTTTCCAAAACTTGTGTCATACATGTGCGCGTTTTTGATGTTTTGTTGTCAATGGACTTTACACACTGACAATTGGTATTTAAGATTTATCACACATCTAAAGCTAAATCCGAAACATTCACAAACTTCATTCATAGCTGTTTAAGTACAACACCAATAATTTAATACATTTCGGTAATTCGAGTTTAATTGATCATCCCAATCTAACTTACATTCAACATTGAAATAATTTAATGTACTTAACTGTGTTAATAGATCTAATCAGAGAATGTTTAACAAAAGGTATAAAATGTGAAATAAACTTATTATTATGCTCTATCACACACAACAATCACAGCCTCCCTCTAATTGATTCTACAATTAAATATTCAAACATTCAGCGTAGTCGGAACGAGGAGGTCTAACCATTGACACGAACAACGACTAACTGACTAACAACTAACAGTAACTATAGTAGAATGGGGACCAATTTTTTGTTAGCATTGGACAAAATTAAACCCCTAAATAATACGTTGATTGACATTGGAAATCCGCTTTTTTACTCCACTTTTACATAAATTATAATTTCGACAATCGCGCCAGAACTATTTATAAACTTAATTTCATATATTTTGTTTGTAGTTTGTACTTAAAATGTAAAAAGCCCCTCGTTCATTATCTCAACTAAACGCTAATATTTCAAACGTGCGAGCCAACTCGAATTTTACCCAAGACATGATTTAGCCATCCACAAAATATTACGAACAAAGATGTGTACAAAACGAAAGTCGACAAGGTGCGTTCGAATTCAATTCAATTCATTTTTATGATGTGTCTGACCCCAATAGCATTACATTACAAATGTTGATTTCCATGTGGAGACACTGTTCACTTGTTTTTCAAATAGCAGAAAAACATGATTGAAATCGAATGCAGTTGTTTTTTATTCTCTGTTTCTTGCACACTCCAGACAGCGTTTAGAATCCGGATTACATATTACATATACTTTTTGAATTTGTTAAGGCGCGTTTCATTTCAAAACTTTATTGTCAGACTTAGTTCAGCAAATGTTTGCTGTTCTCCAACAATGGACATATATATTCTACGGCATAAAAATAAAATGAGGACGAAAGAAACTGAAAAGCAATTATGGAGTGTATTATACCGCTCACCGCTGCTGGTTTCGTATTATTGACACTGATGGCGAGGAAGAATCAGTTTTAAATGCAGTGGAGGAAATTACTGTTAAAATAAATAGTTCAGAATCAAATTGACAGTATGTTACAAAGTGTTCATCACAATTTGGATGAGAATCGATTTCAAATTCATGTACGTATGTCAAAATATTCATTCAACTGTCTTGCCGATATATTAGAGGTATCAAAAGGCCCACATGTGTACCAGACCAGACAAGATCCAAAGTCAGAAAAACAAACACCAACATCGAACCCGGTGTTTTCCCCATTTTCCCCTCTCAGCCAATCAGAGGCGAGCTGATGTTTTTCTGTCTCTTACGAAAAACACTAAATTCGAACTCACCTTAACAGATTTAGAATAAACTAAAAATGATTAATATGGTTTTTAGGATAGGATATTCGGCTTCACATTCTAAAATATCACCGGGAGAGAGGGAGCTAAGGTTAAATGATATAATGAGAATATCGAGAAGAGTTCAGGAGAACACAATTTCGGAATTTATTATTTATTCGTTGTCAATAAAACTGCAAGTAGGGTAACGGCTCGAGGTTACAATATAGTCAAATTACGTTGACGTTAATTCTATTTAACTGCAAGGTTACATACTAGGAGCATTAGCTACAGTTATTGAGTCACATTTGCACACATTCTAAAAATAATTGGAGATCAATTAATAGTAGATTGCTCCAGTCACTTATCATAGAACTAACGAAATATTACTTTTTATTATAGTACATGGTACCACGACCGCACCACAAAATTAATTGAGCTAATAATCGAAAACAAATACCAAAATAGGAATCATTTCATCGTCACTCTTAACAAATCTTTAATTTTTGTAAAAAAAATTATGAATAAAACACGAAGCAGTATATAAAACACGCAAACAATACATGATTGTGTTAAATGACATTTACATATTACAAAATTAAATCTCTAGAATTCATTATATTTGATTTACAACATATCAGGAATAATCGTTAACACAGACAAATTAAGTCAAATCATATTAAAATAGCTACATCCAAGCGAGGGTGGCACTCCATTTAAGCTCTGGTTGTCATACAATTGATAAGATTCGTTCGTCCCCCGATGCGGTTAAAATAATAAATAAATAACTCGCAAATAATTCTCACTTTGGTTGTTCGTAAAAATTTAATTTTGTCAACCAAGACGGTCGTAACAAAAACTATTGGTAACCTAAATTGTGTTGGAATTACTAGTGTGCAAAGTTTTAGGGCACTATTTGGTCCAAATTTTATTTTTAGGGCACTTTTTGCCTATCTAGGTGCATTTTCGTACAACCAATTTTTTGCCTAAAATGTTCGAAAAAATAAATTTTGTTTGCCAACATTACCCGAAAATCCAGATAACGTATTCAGTGTTTCGACTCTTGCGAACGAATAGTCAGTATTTCTATGCGATTAGTTTGCCTATATCCTAACCCATGTAAATATGGATAAATTCAAAAGACGAGAACTCAGTCAATATTTGGTATACGTACTTCCATCTACAAAATATGCTTTTTTTTGTAAAAAAGTGTTTTCAAGAGTTATTGTTTTCTAATGCTACCTGAAACCCCCTAGTATTTTTAAAATTCATATTAACTAAAATTCCATGAAAATCATGAAAAGTGTGCTTATTTCCAAAGCAAACAGTTCACTCAATACAAATTATTAAAATTGCTGCCGTAGTATATTTTATGATATTCCAAAGGAGAGAGGGGGTTGGCTGGAGGTACGAATAAAAACGACACACAACTTTTCCCTACACAGACTACGCATCTTTTCTCAGAATAGAAAGTTGAGACTAGACTGGAATAATTAGTAATTCCTCTTTCAACTTCATTTTGAATATAAGAAATCGAGAAGTTAATGCAGCGTTTTGGTGAGAAATTTTTTCCTGTCAGACAACTATCCTCCTTAAGTTTGGGTCAGAGTACCACGTGTCTAACTTGAAAACTGCGACCAGACAACACCGACGCATTAACCACAGGAGGGTGAAAACAACAGATACACTTTGATTATGTCAAGTCACAAACAGAATTTTGTGGAATTTTGGCTTATAACTATTTTCACATTGTATTATCACACAAGTATCACGTCACGCTCAAGTATAAAATGGGAGCCCAGCGAGTGTAGGAATTTGGAAATGCTGCAAAAAACACGATACGGAAGGTACACGACCCAAATAGTTACTCTTTTTTATAGTAAGCAATATTGGTATTCGTAATCTAAATAAATAAACAGTTTTTATAATAATCTGATATAGGGTCCAGCTCCTTGGAAAGCAATTTCTGTGCTCTACCAGAGTCCGGATATACGAAAATACGTGATTTTAAAATTCTTCAGATTTTAATTAAATTAATTGTGAAGACGAAAATATTGAGGTACTCATGAAACAAGTTTCAGTATTGAAAAACTCATTCTAGTCACATGTAAATGAACGTGGAATTGTTAGAATGATTTACCAATTTATACGTAATTAATTCCTAAACACATTCCTAAATAAAATCTTTAACGAATATGTTTACCCGTTTTGTAAACTTGTCTGTAATAGCACTTTTAGGTTGAACTTAGGCAGCGTTCAAATGTTGCCCCGTTGCCTCTTTATATGTTAAGTTAAAAAAAGTTAGGTTAGTCTTAACATATAAAGGGACAACGGGACAACATTTGAACGCTGCCTATGCTCAACCCAATTTTAAATCTATTTTGCGTAAATTTAGGCAAAACCAATATTTCGCAGTTTTCAACACATATTTCACATATTTTGGACGTTTTCAGCACATATTTGCAAACATATTTCGGAGTTTTTTTAGTAAATACGTGTCCTGACTCTACTTATTAGACAATATCACGCTGTTATATCAAATATAGTGGTCCTGATGTAGCAGGAACATTATTCCAGCTATTCATATATTGAAAAAACAATTTAATTTAAATATATAGATTAGGGTAATATTTCGTATACGACTATTACTGTAATTGCAAATATTTAATATCTGAGCCACGAAGGCTCAGACTAAGCAGTCACTTTGTAATTCTTTTTGTGTACTATGGAATGTGTGCGGATGCTCTCTCAATTGCAGCGATGCGAAGATTTTTCCAAACGTCTTGACACTTTTTCTAAAACAAAGTTTGGGCATTTGAAATCCAAACTATGCAAAATGTTCGCAGCACTGTCATAGAGAGTGGCAGGAGAGTAAATTGAAGCGGCCTATTCCATAGTGCACAAAATTAAATGCTAATGTGCGGCTGTGTGTGACTGTGGTACGGTACAATTTGGCCCTGAAATCAGTGTTTAATCATATCAACACACTGAATTTTGCTTCATCCCTTCGTATTTTTTTTATAGAAACGAATTGCTAACATAACCTAGATATAACCTAGGATAAGTAGAATTTATCAAATTAGTTCAAATATAATTCATTAGAAATCATCCTAGTGATAAGTAGTAGTATTGTCTTATATCAGTATTTAAATCTTAAATTATATTTTCATACAGAATAGTCCAGTTATATATCAGAACCACTGAAGCAGACGCTCTCACCCAGAAGTACAATTATTTGCTTAAACCAGATCTTGTTAGTGTAGTTTGAATGTCTTGGCTGAACAAACACTAGTTTTTAGAAATCTTTAGTGCTGATTTGTCAGGGTTGTCGGGAGTTTCGGGAATATCATCATAACATGGTCCAAAACGCAGTTCCTTCTCTGCCATGTTGTAAGTCAGATCTGTCACTCTAGCGTATATTCGAATGAACGTTTCGGGAAGCGCCACATTTGTCACGTATTCAATATACTGTCAAATTATGTACGCTAATTAAATGGCAATATTATTTTATTTTAATATCAACAAAACGTGCTTGCAATGCACTGCACATTTAATTTTGTTTGTCGGTAGAATCTTACATCAGGACGCTCAGTCCTGTCAGGAACAATCAAGTTGTATATGTGGGTTAAAAGATACATTCCTTGTTGATTATTAAACGGACGAGATAAGTTAAGCTTTTTCAGCTCATTAAATGGTCCGCTTGTCTTATATAACTAAAAGCATTCAATGTTCGTTCATCAGTATTATTTATTAAGTTTTGTTACAGGTATATCAATATGCATAATTTTACACTAACAAGAATATCTTACATCATGTCTACGACTGGGAATCTCCTGTCTCCAAATACCTTCTATCTCTGCTCCAATTGCATTAAAGTGTTCTACGAGTTGTTCCAAGGTCAAATCCTTTATCATGCTGCAAATTCAAAAACAAAAATAAATAAAATTTAAAAATCGTAATTTTTAAAATCATACCTTGAGTGTTCTTCAAATTTTTTTAATTTTTCTGTGTATCTTGGCACGAAAAACTCCAAGCCAGACGATCGTTGAGAGGCTCTACTCAGCTCTCCTACATTGCGTGAAATAGGATGCAAATGAAATTACAAATTTTAGGACAACTTAACCTGTAATAGTACATAAGTAGTACGTTGTTTACCGGTGTCACTTTGATCTATATCAGATATTTTTACACGACGACTCAATAGTTCTCTAATCAATTGTTGCCCACTTAGCTCTTTAGAATCGATTGCGATCTCCACGGTTTTTGTTGGTTCCTTTTCCAATTTGGATAAACTACTTGAAAGTTTGCGACCAGAAGATCGCTTACATTTTGTAGCTGTATTGGCAGTGTTTATTTCTCTATGTTTACAGATATCCATTTCACGCGGCGATATCTCAACGTTTGTATCCGATGACATCCCCAAATTTTTGTCGAGTTCCTCAATACCTATATTTTTGTTGTACAGTCCGGTTAAATACTCTGTACCCTGCCAAAGAACTAAAGGATTATTTAAAAGTTCAAAGGTAGACAGTGCTTTTGCTTTTTGATTATTTTCTAATGACTGCTTGCGATGAACAGTTTTCCGCGACGAATCGATGTCCATGACCTTTTCATTATGATGTGAACTTTTAAACTCGGGTGTTGAAGTGGGGTGTGAATTACGTGCCGATAAATCTTGTATTTGATATTTAAGATTAACGACCGACATCTCTTTGGTGGTCGTATCACCAATCTCTGTGCCGTGAAGCCCATAATTAATCACTGAGGATTGTCGCATTAGTTCTAGTTCAGTCTCAGTCAATTGGCTATTGGATACAAATGGAGAGAATATGGGTACACGCCCACGCCTTTTAGATCTTTTTACCGCTTCTAAAATTTCAATCTCTTCATCCTCTTCCTCGTCCAAATTGAAATACTTGTGAGTATTGTTTTCAGCAACTATTTTTGATAGCGAGCCACCTGTTCTCCATGTTCCTTTGTTTTTGTCGAAATGAATTTCAGTATTATTTGTATCGCACATATTGGTCTGTGGAATATTCCTACGACGAATAGACTAGTTTTCTTATTTGGAGATTCTGTTGTTTGCATAAATTTCGGTAATGATGAAGCGAATTTCTAAAAATATTGTAGCACAAACAAAACAAGTAACAACATACTCAGGTACAAGGCGTTCAAATTTTATTACTTGTCAAATGGCAGTCTCACAGTCCCAGACGCGGTTAGTCTTGCACATTTGGATACAAAACTGTCCAACAAACAAATTGCTAGAATGGTTTTTTCTTGAATTTCTCCCGCCAAAAAGAGTTTCCCTCTCACAGTCTCATTCAGACCCATTTAACACCCAATAATCTATCTAAAAGGATACCTTAGCCCCGTTCAAGAACCCAACACAATTCTGTGCCGTTCTCTTTCTCTTCTAGTTTTTCAGGTGTGCGGTTGGGTATCCATTAAAGAACCCAGCAGTTTTGTAAGTTGAATAACTGACGAAGGATTAACTTTATTCAAACGGGGTCAACGGCATATTAAAAGCACTACAGACGAAGTAATCTGACCGCCACTAATCTCGATGCACGGCCTCAAGGGAGTCGACAATGAAATGAACGATTTTTCGCTGTGATCCATGTCCATATTTCTTAATTGTGCGACAATTCACTCTCGGAGCTGAACTACTACTATTGTCAGCTTGACCACCCGTGTTATGGCCGATCTTGCTTGCTTGCTACGAAATTAACCTAAGGGTTGAAGGAGTCAGCATAGGTATCTGTCTCAAAAATTGCGATCTCTAAAGTGGGTTCACATTCACACGTATACCGTGTTCACGTATGTACAAGTTGTATGGGGGTTAAAATTTGGGATAAAATGTAATAGTAAATCGCACAATTGCATCTCCTGCAACAAATAGGTAATTTTTTAGATTTTAAAATAATTTTTGTGACTTCTACTTGCCACTATTATTCATAACAATATAAGTTATTGTTAGTTTCTGGACTATTATTCATAATATGTAATGTTGGGATCGAAAGATTGGTTTGCTTCTAAGCTTTTTATGCATAATATTTAGTGGTAAGAATAAATGCACTACTGAAGATTAAATTATGCATAATCCATCATTATCCATATTCACTGTAACATATATATAACAATATCAGGTCAAGGGCGTATCTAGGTTAGGGTTTTGTGTTCAAA
>JABASC010002451.1:0-17576 GCA_019776185.1 Plutomurus gul | reverse complement strand
CAAGTGTAAATAAAACCCGTGCAAAATGTAAACAATCACTCGCAGTTGTTTGTTTACATTTTGCACGTGTAAATAAAAACTTAAATTCAATCTCCCCGCAATTTAGAGCAAAAATTTCTCAATTTCCCAATTTCCCACCTGTGAGACTACTGCCAAATGTCGCACTTTCCCAAATTTCCCACTGGAATTTCCCACCCGGGAAATTTCCCCTTTAAACCCTGAGTGTAGTCCCTATAACACGGACAGACTTGATCTTGTCCTTCTGTCTGCGCCTGGATAACGTTTTCTCTTGAGTTATTGGTATTCCCCATTTCGGCATCCCTTTCAAATGGGAAACGACAAGACATGAACCCGGATCAACAAGACAAGATGAGATGAAGAGCAAATCACCCGAAAAAGAGTCGAGAGGGGTAAGCTACACCACAGAGACTCTTATCCAATATACTCTGTGCTCTGTCCGTGCTGATTATGGATGCCGCACCATCGAACCAGAAAACAAATCTACTCCTTCCAGACTCTTTCTATTTACGAGTTTACGACTGAATCTACACCCCAAATGATAGGTACACGTAGTTGACAAATTTGTACAGATTACTTTAACGGATGTAATTGTACACTCTATTACTCCGAATTTGAATATCAATTATTGTCCATGTTTGAGTACTTTTTCAAGTGGATTTAGAATGCCGTGCCACATTCATTACAAAATGTTCTCTGTTACAGATAGAAGGATCTCTTAACGATCACTGAAGCGAAACAAAATATGGAATCTATCATTCACCAAGTTACATTTGAATGATAATAATTAAAGTATGTTTTCTGTCTGCCACTATTTGCCATGCTGCTATATATTTATGTACGTACAATGAGCCGACCAACTACAAATGAATGAATTGGAATAGTATTATATATGCATCTTTCTATGTACACATAAAATCCAACAGCAAATATGCCAAGGGAGAATATTATAGTAAAGTAAACCGTAAAGCAAAGAAAGGATGAGGAAAATCGAAAAAACTGAAAACTATGTATCTATCTATAGTTAGCAAGTATGGCCTACTATCCCGATCAGTATATTTCTGATAACGCGTCCCTCTCCTACCTCGTTTCACATTGTGGATTTCGTGGATGGATATTTTCCCATAAGATCTGACGAGGGCTAACGACCCTCCACCCAACAAGCAACAGTCGCTATTGTATAGATAGTATGTATAATTTTCGAGAAATACAATGTGTAAGATCCAACCCAGAATCAATCTAATGTCAATCCCAATATTGAAGAAGTAAGTACGTATGCATTTGCTATCTGTATGCACACATGGTGAGGAGACGATTTCCCTTGCCAGTGTGTTGTTACTTTGCTACTATTAGCACTGCACAGGATTGTGCTACCATTTGTATTTATACGAAAGCTTTTCTCTCTCGTCTCAAAAAGATAGGGCAATGGAGATCCCGCATCTCTTTCCTTTTGGAAGTGCACACAGTTTGTAGATAAAGCATGAATCATTTTCTTCCTCCTTTATCTTTACTTTAGATTATCTGGGGTAGATCGTAGATACATACATACTCATACTCTTTTGCAAAGAGATATTGGATTCGGTTGGATGGGGTATCACATTGAAAATCAAAATCCAGTCAACCAACGATGCAACCAAAGTGAGAAAAAGTGCACGCAAAGCAACTGTGTGTGTTTGTGTGCTGGTTTACACTTTACACAGTGAGCAGAAAGTGCAGTGCAACGTGCAACGCTTCTCTCTAACAATGAGTTCTCCCCGTGTCCCTCTGGACTGTGAAGTAAATGCAGTCCTTTGCCGTGGAATTAGATTTCCAAATGAAGTTGTCTTTTCAAAGTCTTCTCTCTTCTGTCACGTCATGTCACTTACTTTACTGGAATTCAACACAGAGTGGTACTAGAGCACACGACACGAACACAATGCATGTGAAAGCTCTATTCTCCGAAAGTTGCCGACTGGTGGAACTTCCCATCTGCTAATTAGAGAGTACGATGAAAACTGTGTACTTCCGAGCAGGATATTAAGGCTTTCTCCATTCACGGGGAATACCGTTAGTCATGTCATTTAGGAGCAGACCCGAACTTTTTCAAAAACAACTTTGCCGATATCTTTACGGAAATTGGGACTTCCTCCCAATTTCTGCTTTGTCGATGATTCATTCCTTTCTCCTCCGTTCTCCTCCACCACCACCATTATAAACATGGAATTCTACATCCATGCAATATTCCCATAATTTTACAAGTCGAGGAAATTTTCTCATTTTAAAAAGTATGCCTACAAAGTCTTTCCAGCGTAACGTCTTATTTATTTACTGGAGATATAACATCTATCTAGACACTCTTAGGAAGGCACACTGAAAATTCGAGAAAGCATAATACTTTAATACGAAATGGAAAATATGACGATACTGCAACTGCGAGAGAGCAGAATTTTCTTGGCTTCGTTACTCCTACTGCAACCATAGTCAGCGTTCAGCTTCATTCAACTGTAGCACGCAAGATAGATAGAAACAGACCAGAGGAAATATATTAAAATGAAAAACACGGTTGAATGGGAATTTTCTACATATCACATGAGATGATATCATCTTCATGATGCTGATGTGAAGTGATGTGCTCCGTTCCGCACTGCTCTCTCATATCAAAAAGAGCTACAATGCACTGAAAGAGTGAATTTTGCATAATGCCAAGTACATATATAGTACAGCAATCGCATAACCGTACAGACTACACATAGACGCATCACACACCTATCTGTATGTGTATGCATATATTACAGTGGTATAGAGAGAGAAAGTAGATCTTCATTTCAATCCGCAACGCATTACTGTACGTAGCAGCGTTATGAAATAAGCTCAAGTAGAATGGCATCATCTCTCTCTGTAATAAGTCTGCCGTTTATGACATTATGCACACTGTGTGTGTACATAAGGGAGTTTATTCTGTATCGCGGAGGTATCCCTCCTCCTTTCTGGTGGAGAAGAGGAACAGCATCCCTAATCCATCTTCATGGAGATTATCAGATGCTATATTTCAATTTGATGCACTCACTCACTCACTTACTCACATCACAACACAGCAGCCGAATATGAGAGCTGTAGAGACATGTCAACTCTCTGTTGTCTAATATTGAAACTTTTGAGGATCTACAAACACACATCGTGTACGTTGGCACGTGTTGACACTCGTCTCGGCTGGAAAATAAATATATTGTGGTTCAATATTTACATTAGTATTAATAAAAGACTAGCCCGCGGGGAGATTCTACATTCACTATACATACATTCACTGTGTGTGTGTGTGTGTGTGTGACAAAATGTCGTGGGCACATGTATGTAAATTCTACTGCCTATACTCACTGTTAGTATTAAAGGATTTGGTACATTTGTTTACCTCCACCATAATATGTTCTTTGCCTTACACTCTATATGGTATAAGTAGGACTCTTCTACATCTACATATTTATGAAGGTAGTAAATAAAAGCTGTTGACTGTATGTCACTATGTGCACTTTGGCTGGAGCTGTTAATATAATGGAATAGGCCACGAGGAGAGAATAGAAACTGTTTTGTGAATCCGCATGGATTACAATTAATGTTTCGAATGTGGAGATGTGCTTGGGAGCTTATGGGTGCCTGTGGTCTCATCAACTTCTAATAGCCACGGCCATGAACATTTATCAGAGTGCTGAGTATGAGAGTGTACAGTGACTTCATAACCTGATGACGATCAATACTTGTGCAATAATTGTTTACATTTAGTTCAGCATGCTCTCCCATGCAATGGAGTTGCTTGTACAGTTAGAAAGGTGAATTCACTCATAAGTAGTATTACGTTAATCAATCGTTTCAAGGTGTACAAGGTGTCGACAAAAATGTTCTACCTTATTCATTCCACTTTCGAAAATTGAAAATACTATTTTAATTCCACATTAAATATATCTCTATATGTATGTTTTCACTAATTACTACTCAACATAACAGGCAAGTAATACATAATTATTCGTAATTAGTGTGAGATCATTTAGAATTCAGGATATATTTTTCAGATTTTTACTGGGTTGGACAGGGAAATAATTTGTATGCATCGATGGTGAGCTCACTATTATCCTGTTCTGTGAGAACCATCATTTCAAGCTGTTTACATGTGGTAAGCTTTGGTGTAAATAAATAAATTGGTTACATGATGCTTGTGAAATAAAGTTGTACCTGGAGAACTTCTAGGCTCTAAATCCGCAGTATACCTACGTAAAAATGTTTAATAAAAAAACTGCCTTTTTTGGATGGAAGTAGGTATACGTAATAACAGGATATTATTAGGCTGAAATATCTCAATCTTTTATTGGTCAAGATATCAATATTCCATTGTATAAAAGATCGCATCGCCACGCGTTACACGTCCAATTGACCTTTTAAATTCATATAATGATGCACTTTCATGCAAAATTCGAAATTAAGTATTTACTAGAGAAGGAGTAATCTTGCCTAAGTACTTATACAGTGTGTTATATAAGTGGGAGAGTGCAAAGATACTATTGATTAGTAAAATTAACACTACCGCCAGGCCAACTTATACAGTGTGGTAAGTTAAGTGTGTTGTATGTTGTTACTGGGCAAATAGTGAACACGAACAGTAACCATGTGCATCATCAGAGGAGCAGTGAACAGAAATATTTTAAAAGTGTGAATTCTTCCCGTTTTTCAATTATATCCGCCTGAGTTTTACACTCATGAAAATCCTGGACGATATCCTAAATATGTACTACATCAAGTTCGTGTTTAACAGACCAGACTTCGAATCGTTCGTAACCGTAGATTTGTATCGGGACATGGCATATTGCACAAGAGGGTAAGATTTCAACCACAGCAGCTCACATAATCTAAAATTGGAGGAATCCCCGAAAGGGACAAAATTGCGATTGTGACCCGTTGACTTCCCTTCACTTGATAGTGGAGAATTCCTTTGATTCTGTTTTGATTGTGAGCATTCATTTTGTTGCTGCAGGAGCGATCTCCTTTCATCACATCGGAGCAGCTCAGCTACAGCTGAAAGGAAATCTGGACAAATTCTGTAATGTTCGGCTGAAACAGTTGAGAAGACAGAAGAGAAAAGGAGAGAAGAGGAAAGTAATATAAAACGAATGTGGACACGACACCAAAACTATCCAAGTAACAAATACACGGTACAATTGACAATTCCACTTTGATATTTGCTAGATTCTTGTCTCGAACTTTGTGAGTACTGCAGACTAATATATTTATTTCCTTCGAGTGTTGTTAGATTTGTCCCTCTATACACCAAATTCGAGTACTTGCTTACTTGACCACATTCAACATTCGCATCACGGCACATGGAAATTAACAACATCTTTTTGGCTGGGTCTGCTAATCTCAACATTTCTTTCAGTCTCCACTAGATACAAATCTGGCATTGAGTTCCCGTAACTCTCCCACATAGCCCCGCCAACTGCACCATTTGTTGGCAGTACAGTAAATGTTGGTATCATATTATGTATATATAAGCAGAAGATAGTCGAAAATGTACAGACAACTTCCATTTTGGGACAAAATAACTGAATAACCAAAAAAGTGAAATGAGATTTTCTTTTCATATCTTATCTACACAAAGTCTTCCATGAGTAACATTGCAGGTCGGCTTTGCTTTGTGGGAAAATGAGAATTTGTACATCATTTCCCCAGCCCCCTCCCAATGGAACGCTGCAATGAAATCGTGAATTCTCCCTGCTAAGAGTCACAACAGTTTGTTTTTCATCAAGCTCTATATTTGGAATTTGTCACTTTCTTTCTCGAATACGCTGGTAATAATAATATGTTGCTCTTCACTTTGCACAATGATTGAAATACCTTAAAAACAAATAAATAATTATTCACATTTGGTTCAGCGATAATAACTAGTAAATACCTACATCTACCACTTCATGCTTACGGATTTTCATATTTTACATACATATTTAGTGTTTCATCACGCAACACTTTTCAGCGAATTTCTCGAACACAGAGCAGTTAATGATCATTCGGATGCCATTCTCGTATAAAATATAATCAAAGGTATTCTTTTCAATGCTTTCCAACTTATGTTTCAAAAATGTGCTCTTACTTATTTGCCACGTTGAATGACTTCTTGCTCACTGTAATTAGTGACTACAGTCTGACAGTTAAGCCTTTCTACTGTGCTACCAAGTTATTGCCAATTGAATTCCCAGTTGTTCCTCAGTAACTATTTATTTAGATGGCTGTAGCTACTGAAAATTGGCATTTCCGATAAATTAGTATCGATTGTAACTGTAGTTATAGGTAAATCTATACGCAACCAATGTACACTGGACAAATAGCAAAGTATACTCAAAAATTTCCCAACCGAAGAACATTTGATATTTTGGTTCGCACCATCATTGTCACAACTTTCCAACTCTTCAACTGAACGAGGCAGTTGTGAAATATCCAACGGCATCAAGTCAAAGTCCACTCTTTTCAGGGTCCAGTTATCGTGCCATCCAAAGAGAATGCAATGGTCAAAGTATGGATACTCAATACTAACAAGTTGCAATTTGTTAAGTCCGAAGAGATCTCGGTCTTCTCGGTACTGAGTGCAATTTCATTTCCTTCGGATTAGTCACATCAATGTATTTGATTAAGTCAAAAATTATCGTCTTTCGATCTTAATTGGAGCAATTCGTCCGTTGTGCAATACAGTACAGTTATAGCAACTCAATTTTACCATGTTTCCAATGTCAATTTAATGGTATCAGGAATCTCGCTTCTCTTTCGCAGTAACTACATTACTCCATTCTCCATTCCAGTCACTCATATATGTTCCCAATTTCCTTCCATCTAAATATAGCAATGAAGCCACAATATTGAGTTTTCTATGTTGGCCTACTGTCATCTCTTTTACTCTGATCGCTCAAAAATGCTTCCAGATCGCTTGCTGAAAATTGGCCTTCGAAGTTTGCAAAAAGCATCCGGAATGTTTCGGAAAGATCGTTAACTACTGCAATACTCCTGCATTCCATTTCGCATGGAAGATACGGCAAATACTCAATCTTTAAAATATTTGTTGGAGATGGTGCTCCATTTATAACTGACTAAATAGTCGGCTATCTTTTGCATCCGAGAGAGCGAGGTAAGAAAATGTGGTTTTCAAAATCTATTAATATTAATTTATTTTATAACTCAGTTGCGAAAGATCTAGCAAAATCTTTTTTATCATTATTAAATATGGCATTGTTTCAAGGCAAAAGGAATACTGAATTACCAAGGCATTCACGCCACACCTTGCTTTAATGGCAGCACCTGTGACTTCAGAAATTTGTGATGTCCCAATAGGTTCGAATATTTAATTCTTACAAGTTAGTATGTACAGCTTCGTCGAGGTCGTGGCACCACAAACCGCGTCAACAAGATCAGTCGATCAGTGGACACAAAATGTTGACAAATTCATATACCTATGTGCTACATAAATTCATTTCTATTTTCGTTTCTTTGGAAGATATAAAAACCTATCCGGACACCGGAAGCAAGGTTCTCACATTTACACCTTGCAGATTTCGGTGCTGAAGCAAGCCATTACCCAAATGCTTGTTAATTACTGCCAGAAGGTCAGATAGACCTCTCAACAAAATTTTATTTACAAAAAGTAACAATTTTTTATTCTTTTTCTATAAAATTTGCTCACGTAGGCTTAAAATGTGTATTTCTAACCAAATTCTTGAGTATAAAGGGGATAATTCAAATTATTAAAAAGTAACCAATCAAAGATTTCCTTTTCAAAACTCAGAAAACCATGTTCCTTAATGTTAAGACTGAGGTACGATGAGTCGTAATGAGTCGTGGTAGTAGTAAGAGGCTTACCAAAAGCCTTATACATGAATAGAGAAGCCATGGAACCACAATCTCCCCCCAAACAATTCCCACCATCTAAGAATTGCCATTACGCGTTTAATATATGTACGCTGCCGTGCTAACTAAACTCAGACAAAGCAAAGAAATTCAATTTAGTCGTCTCTCAACTTGTCTTTTCTCTTCTGCAATACCGTACTACTGTCTACACGGTGAAAATTCCAATCCGACAGACTCTTGAAAGCATTCATCCCATTTCCACTACATAACAGCCACTTGTATTGGTTATGTTACCCTCTAAAAAATGAATTAAAAAGACGCCCTAAAAATTTAATAACTTTCACGAGGGCACAATGCAACTCAAAAATGACAGAGAGCAGTCGGTGGTGCCATGCACACACAAACACCCCTTTCTCCACTTTCTTTTCTCTGCTACTTTCCGCTCCAGCAACCTTCAAAATTAGTCATCCCAACGATAAGAAGCACAAAGTATACCTAGACGAGAGAAAAAGATTCTTCCGAGTCATTCACCGATACACAATCTCTACTTGCCTCACACCACAAGTCATGTTCCTTCTACTACGTACAACCCTCTGCCATAAACGCTAACAACTTTCATCATCGTGCGCATTTAAACATGGTATAATAATATATCTACATATTGAGAGAATTCTATTTTTAGACTTAACAAAAGGAAAAGTACACCGCAAAGCAATGTCATCTCTTATTAGGTAATATTGTATAATAGCTTTAAAGAGCTTGAATGTTAATGTGAGCGCGAGGGTGAGTGCGATGATGCAGATGAGATTAGAAAATATCCAGCATACCCGAAATCCGATTAAAGCTACTCAACTTACTCAAGCCAGCAATCCTGCAGCGCAAAGGTACCCTTAACGAAGCCATAATTCCTGACATGACAGGGCTTAGAGAATCCCACGTCTCTCACCAGCTCAACTTCAGGGTACCCTGAACATTGAACAGTAGCAAAGCACTTCTGAGTCTTCAATGCCACGTCGATTTGTACTTTCAGATATACTGTGAAATTGTACACATCGAACACCACTAGATACTATCGTCCATGATGTTCCTATTCAACTGGCTACAAAAATAAATAGAAAAGTACAATGCAATCGGCATGAAGGGTAGGCGTCCTCCCGTCCTTATTAAGAGTTCAACTTGATGTGATCCGCTTGAATGATTTCTGGTGTGATGTGATGCGGTGGTGGTTGTTCTCTTTTCAAAAATCCCTTAAGCACTTCAGGTCTGATTGCTGCAGCACACTCCAACCCTCTCCAACTGTCCATATGTCTATATCGGCTTATTATAAGCGTGAATTGTGAATTCAGATACAAGTCTCGTATTTTTCCATTTTGTCAGCATAGTTGCAGCCATCCCATGTTCACATCCACTGTCAGAACTAATTTTTGTGGAGGTGCCGATGCAAAATGACATCGTATCACTGCCAATGTATGCCAACCCTTATTATCTGTAAGTATAGCTCCGTATGTATGTTTCCTGTGTATTTTAGCTCAAGGGGTGCGTTTTGTTCTGTTTCATTTCGTCCCCTGTCTGTCTCTTCCTCTGCTAACACTTCTGCTTCCTCTATTGTTGATCCCTTTCGTTACTTGCATACGTGAACGTGACAAGACCCAGAATCGATTTAGAATCTTATTTCATTCTTATCTCGCAAACGATAAATGTAAATGTGTAACATGTACAAGCTGTGTGTGTATAGTCAAAATGGGATGACAAGAGAATCTGTTTATAGGAGAAGACCGTATTTAATATCGGTAGTCTTCTTGTGCACATTTAGTACCCGCAATGCCAGCGGGCTTCATGCACAGCAGTCATTTCGTAGCCACTATTTATTTATTTATACGTAAAGACTGTAGTTGAGATAAAGGTAGTAACTCGTGACGCTTAAGCACATTAGAGTAAGAGTAAATACAAATAGTGCAGGCATTTTCCCACTAACACTTGAATAGCAAGTAAATTGCATCGAAATGACAGCTAGAGTACTGGTTCGAGTGAACTACTGAACTAAAAGATAAAATGAAGTGGGAGATGTTATTTGAGGGTACATAATAAGTAATTGATGGGATCAAATCCGAATAGAAATGTCAATGAATTTTATCTAGTGAGACACTGTGAGGAAAACTCTTGTCTCTAGTTCGCATCTTCCCTGGAGAGCAATTTGAGACCTTTCATGGATTCCGATTCAGGATTCCAGTTGTCGTGCCCTAGTTGGATTACTAGGCTTTTCCCACTGCAACCTAATGCACTGTCACTTGGATTCATATCTTTCCCCGTATAAATGCTACTACCAAGAGTATTGACATGAAATGTTACCTCCAAGCACACCATGTATCTATACATATAGTATTCTACAGTAGATACTACCTTATTATTACTAGGAATTTCGTTCTGTGATGTTTAGTGTTGGCGTGGTCAAGTTGTCAAGTCTAGTCAGTCATTCAGCTGCATTTTGAAGATAATTCGGAAATTGCAACATTCGGGGAAAATGAAGAAGGCCTTGCACGTATGTAGTCTCTACGTTAGAGTATTCTAGCAGCACTGCTACTACCACTGCAAATGCAACTACATTTAGGCAATATATAATAATAATAGTGTTTATATGTAAAGGCAAAGCCGATGGTCTGGGAACGTACACGATAAAGTGTAGTGAAATACATAGTAATAGCTTCTAGAGATTTCCCATTCATTTTAGAGTAGATAATCGCGTATGGTGTGAGTCACATCACATCCCAACCATGCATTTGTACGAGGGAGCCTCTCCACCACGCCAACCATACACACAAGTTCGGTTCACTATCCTAAATCCTCACTATTAGTTTTGTCCCACTCTGTGGTCCTACTACTCCCTTCAACGGCAGTTTTGTGCATAGAGGAATCCGTATCTCTGTTCTTTACTACTTTCCACAATATTCTATACACAGTGCTAATACAGCACGATTGTACATGAACGCATCAAATATGATTTTACATCTATTCACTTGGTTCTCCATTGTCGTAAATCGTAGAAGGAGGTTTCATTCCCATTCAGTATAGTAATAGGAGTGCAATAGTGAGGGAATGGGAAAGGATAGAAAGTGATAGAATCCTATTATCACGATTTTAGGGAAAGTTCAGCCCTGTAATGAGAATAGGGAAAGCGAAAGGAGGCTGACTGAGACTGAGACGGAGACAGAACAGGAGCAGAGCCAACAAAAGACTCAAATGGTATATGGGCCTCGAGACGACAATTAAAAGTATTTTGCACCCTTGTTGAACAATGCACAACAGAAGAGAGACAGACAAAAGTCTGTCTCTTTTTCAATGTACTAAACTGTCTGGCATTACTTCACATTATCTGTCCTGTCCTCTACTCCTGCATACATAATATACACAGGCTGAAGTATATAAGCACTCAAGTAAATAGGCATATGCACCACCACCATCCATCCAAATAATACTAAATCCACTTGACTTCCTTGTGCACTCCTTCCATTTCTTCAAACAGAGAACGATGGAAATTTCCAAGGCAAATTATCTTCCTAATCGTATTCATCTCTTATTACTAATCCTAAGAGTTTAAATGAACGAACGCAATAATAAGACAGAGGAGGTCTTCAGAGCGAATGACTCACTCTCCCTCACAGTCACCACTTGAGACTGAGAACAATATAATATAACCCACCACACAATCAACTACTGCAGCCAGTAAGTCTCCTAGGAAAAAGCACTTGGTTTTACAATTTCCTCTTTGGAATGATCTCAGTCTAGGAATATATACATAGTCATGTCACAAGATGTAATTAAATCATATTCATTCTTTTCCGTATAAAATAACCTAAGCATTTTCTATCTGCAGATTAATATACCGCCTGAGCTTAGAGAGTCGCAACAGTAGACTACAATATGGGCCACCATTAGATTACATTACACCAATACGTTTCGACGCTGGACAAATATAATGTATAATAATGAGAAAGACGACTGACGACCTCCTGCAGTTAGCCAAATGGACCAAACCAGACTTAAGTACAATCTTTTGTACAGTCACAACTATTACTCATACGCAATGAGTGCGTAGTAGAACTATTCTTAATGTTTTCACATGCACACCACCACTTATGATGGAGAACAGCTACTAGTTTCGCTTTGCATTATGTCCGCATTGAATTCTCTACATAAACGGATCAGTTGTACAAGTAGTATTTGTGTGTATAGCATAAGTATTGTTATTCTTGGAGTAACATAATATGGGCAGAGTAGAGTTAGACAGATTGATGACGATGGGAGAGTGGAAGGTAGTGCACAGTGGCGGTTGATTGTTGGGAGATACTCAAGAGCGACACGTGGCTGGAGTGGTGTAAATCGTACATTATTGTCAGTAGACGTCCGTCGTCATTGTTATCACTCTGGGGATACACTCGACAATTTTATAGGAAGGCTACTGTTCCGTACGTAGTCTTTATTTTACACTGCGCTCGCACTAGGAACAACATAAATCAGTCATTAATGAGAAAGTAGATTATTCATTCATGGTTAGCTTGGTTTTAGCTGTTGTCTTGTGTGCTGTGACTGACTGTGCGTGAGTGTGTACTGTAATGCAGTATTGGATTGGTTTCGAATGGAATTATCGTCAGAGCCATTAGTGAAGTGAGGCAGTGTAGAGAAACAACACTCTGTTGTGCTATGTTGACATTAGCATATGAAAATTCACTTGCTCGGTCGCAGAGTGAAGATCGCGATGCACGAGATGTGCTATGACGATTACTACGGTGTGATATATTGTAAAGGAGTAGGTTTAAGAAAATCTCTCCGTTAAGGGGAATGGGGAAGTGTTGTCATTCATTACTCTTGTTGGAATCCCGTGAAGACAGCACGAGGCGTCATTAAAACAAGAAGAGGAGACTATTAGATATGTTGTGAGCGACAGCGAATAGATTCTGAAAAGGCTGTCAGAAAAAAGAAGAATTTTCATGAGAAGCAAACATATGCTTTTCATATCCATAACTGTTGTCGCTAAATATTCTATACGTATGTATAAAGGGGGTCGGAATGGATAAATTCTCGAACATTATCAATATGAATTTTGTAGCAACTGAATATATGTATGGGTGTTAGGCAGTAAACTTGTGAGTTTTATATGTACATACATTTAAAAATTCCCCTACTAAATTTAGTTTAATTTGAGTAAGATTTTTTAGGTTAGGAACGCCAGAAACACACCACGAAATTGTTCTAGTCCAATGTTTACCCAATTCTTGTAATTATAAATACTAAATTATATACTTTGATAAATACGCTTTTTAGTGTTTCATAAGTTGGTTGAAGATTGGTAGAAAGTTTACCCGAAGTAGTGCAATAAAATATATTCTATTTGCTATCCCACTACAGTACATTAATGCATTTCCCCCAGACAGAACAAATTATTCTGCTTTTTACGTTTAAATGTGATGCGTATGTACATTTGGGTAAAATATAGTTTTTGAAAGCACGCATCTAGAAGAGGAAATACATTCGGTACCATGTCAGGAATTCGGAAAAGCTCTATTGCATGGGAACTTACCAAATGTTCAAGGTTCAACTTATCAATGTACTTACCAGAAGTACAATTTCAATACAAACTTATATTATTGTAGTGATTGTTATTTTCACAAAATTCTAAACTTAAATTATACCGAAAGAAATGATTACGCCTCGTGCCCTGTGTTATATGCAAGTAGTAGCGTATCTCAACATACACGCAGCATAATTATCAATGTAAGCGAAGCGTGCACTATTAGGAATATTTACCATTCTCCCGCAATTTACGTGCACCGTAGCGTTTTACCGAAGCCTCTGAGCCAAGAAATCATTATTTCTGTCAAAGTGCTTTGATTCGGTACGAACTATATCTATGGTACACAGATCGACTTTCCCCAGGCAGAATTGTGAGTACATAGAAATACAATGACGTCTCTATTTCACATTTAAATTGTGATAACGAAACGATAAGTATGCAGGGGACGTGAGCATCGGATAAAATGTTTTGAAGAGCCAAATAGCTGGCAGGTATAAATCACACTGATCATACATTCATGTACACTTACAATACAATAGAGTACATACATGAGAGCAAAGGAGTGCACACGCGTCGCCGACAAATAAGCAAAAGTACACGTACAGGATGTAACCATAAATCGTACCAATTTCTTGTTTCAATATCGAATGAAATCCAATAGAAATCCAGTCACCAATATACTACAGTGCACAACTGATAGCAAGGAGTGGTTCGGAATGAAATCAACCGACTCTTGTGATACCAACCCGTAAATACATGCGTTCATGTACAAATACATATAGTTATCGTTCCTGTATTGTAGAATTCGTATCCAGCCTGTGCCCGGTTGCACTGCACAATCAACGACTCTTTCTGCTCAATTAATTCCTGCCTGGGAGCACAATCCTTCTAAATCTATTCGTACATAAATGCGTACATGCGATGCGTTACTTTCTTACTGTAGTACATGGAGGTAATGGTTATACAGTATATCCCCACTTGGTTAAAGTATCTTTTGTTAACCGGATCCGTGCTACTGTATAGGAGTCAAGTCAACACAACACAACTGGGCTAAGCATGCTGAAAATGTTAGATGTATATGTACAATAGAGAGGCTAGCAACTACATGAACTACCTTAGCACAATACAAGATAGTAAAGAGTGCAAAGAGCAACGCTATATACTATGTACATTTATTACACACATCGTTGCTCGCTCACATCAGTTCCGTTTTACGTGAGAATTCAACTTTCTCCCCCGTAGACTTTCTCCAAACAGAGAAGCGAGCAATGGAATTCTAGTGTTGCCAAGTCAAAGTTTGATTAAAGCTGTGCAAGTTGTGAAATCAGCAGAGCGTATCACACGACTGCAGACGGCATAGATATAAATAGTGGAGAAATGTATTTAGCCGGTGCTTTGCTGGTAGTGGTCAGTGACTAGGTATTATAATTACTTGTATAGTATTAGTATTAGGAATAGTAGGGTGTTTTGGTTTTGTTGGTGGAGGGACGGCGAGGAAAGGAAGGAACACGGAGAATATAATGACTCACTTGATTTCAATCTAAGTTGCATTTGATTATCTTGAAATGAGTCTCTTCTTTTCGGATCGCGATGCTTCGGCCTGTTATGCCCCCAAAGTAAACGAACGGAGCTGAAATTCATGGAAATTCATGTCTACACTTCCACTACAGTACACCCTCACCCTCGAATTGCTGAAAATTCTCCTTCCGCTTAGCCTCTAGGACAGATAGTGAGTGGAGGCTCGTTTGTCGTGCAACCGAGTCGTTCAATTTGTATTAGGCTCATCTTCCATCGTTCATGAGATGAGAATGAAGTGGAGAGAGGAGATGAGCCAGCTTCAGATATTCTCGTTGGATTCCAATAAAGTCTCATTATTCCAACTGAAATTGGATCGAGTGAGATGTTAAGCACTTGTACAAATATCTACCTAGTTGTAGTTGATAGGAGTATGTCCACGGTATTTGAATGTTATGAGCGTTCTCTCTTTGTCGCCTTTGCACCGCAATGTCATCTCACTCACAATCAGTCACGCTATGTATTAAACTAATACGCATGATGGCTTTGGCTTATTGCTTTTAGATATTTCCGAGAATACTGATACACACAATGCACAGGCAGTGTCTATTGTTTATTGGGGTTGAAATTATTGCGCCGTGGAGCACATTGAATGTGGGCATCATTATCATCACACCATCAGTTAAAATAGTTAAATTAGGCACTACCTTATATATAGTTTTTATATTTGTTTTCTATCTGTACATAATTTACCAAAAATATAAATAAACAAGCAAGTAAATTCAAATGTTGTGGCAATGATATTTAAACCATTTTTGGTCTGCGGTATAAATGACTGTAAATTTGTTTATCTAATTGATAACTTTACCTACATATACAGAACCAGCAAGAATCATTAAGCCGACAATGTTGGTTATAATTTAGTGTACAAGTTTCATCAAAACATTCGTTGGACATAAATTCTCAAAATTTGCATTGAGTATTATACTTTATGGATGCATATATGCACTGTACTATATCTGCAGTAAATATATACATACTATTTGACTACAAACTACAAACTATCTGACACACACGGAGCCTGTCATGTAGAAAGTTAGCCAATTAGCTCGGTTATTTGACTTGATTAGTGTGTGTAAAACAGTAAAATTTAATGTGAAAATTTATGTTGCTTTCGTTTATTTTCGTGGCTCTTTTATGACTGCTATTTTGATTCCATACGATGTGCTCCCACAAAGTCTTACAGTGTGGTAAAATAATAAGCACCAAGTCCCTAATAATTCCATTTTTATTGGAATTCCAGAAACATTATTTCCTTAATTGTATGCAGTTCCCCGGAAGTATATTCACGCCCATGTAGAGACCGCTTAAAAGCACGGAAACTGAGAAAGGGAATACCGTCTAGTATATTAATAAATTTTTAAAGCTGTCTTGCATAATTTTCATGGCGAGCTAATGCCTTGGCTAAGACATGGTGACTGGGAGACAAGCTGGTCGAATGAATGGGTGGACTAAGGAATTGTTGACAGGAGACAAGCAAGTAAATGGAAAACAGAGTAACTCAAAGAAAGGTTATGGGGATGGCAGAGCAGAGTGAATTTCGGTTTTCATTGCCTCACTTTAGTTTACTCTGGATGTTGACATGACTTGACTTCTGTGTTGACTCTCCTCCTCGCTTCTTCTCTGTTCAACTCTTTGGGCATTTAATAATGCTTTTCCTTATTCCTCCTACAACTACTAAAGTTAGCAGCCTTGGCACATAGTTATCTTAGCTGGTAGAATAGAAATACAATCACGCGACTAAATACAACCGTAAATAGGATTGTATGGTTACGGAAAGGCAAATAATCACGGAATCTCTTTTTATGGTGCGGTACTTCCTTCGTAAGTAGCTCACAGTCAGTTTACTTTTACTGCATGGTTTTGCTTCGCTTCATCTTAAAGTCTGTCTCCGCTGATCCTCTAATCTTCCCAAACTCATTGTGTGCGTATGCATTGCGTGTGTGGGAGCACGGGCCTGTAATGTTATCGTTCCCACTGTGTCACTCTCTGGCATCACGCTACTACTACAACACATTGTCTGTTCCCTCTGGTCTACTAATTGCGCGGAAGGCTGTAAGAAAACCACGAATAAATATAAATACCAAATCCAACCAGACGAGGGCAAATATACATTAAACATTCAGCGAAAATGCTTTTATTGTCACTTAATGATGCACGTGTTTTTACTATGTTCCGCATCGTCTCCGTGTTAAAATCTACAAAGACTGAATTCGCAATGTAATTGAATTCATTTTGACTTGTGTTCTGGCAAAACGAAAATGAAGTACAGTATGTTCATTTACCAGTCTATATATAAGATTATAAAGTCCGTTATAGAAATTATAAACACGCTTTGTTTTGCTTTTAATATTTAATTATTGCTTTAGTAGTTCCATATAAAGCAATATAAAGGATGCCAGGGGTCCTTGTTGTTTTGGAAGTACTGTGCACAAATTACGATTCTCCGCATTAATTACGGATGATGAGAGAGAGAGAGTGAATTAATCTTAGTATGTAAATAATTTCCATATGGCCAAGCAACAAACGATTCAGTCTGCATAATATGTTTTATAGAACT
>JABASC010002450.1:0-17579 GCA_019776185.1 Plutomurus gul | reverse complement strand
AAATAAGATTACGAAATAATTAGGATACAATTGATGCTATTTCATATTTCTAAATTCAATAGATCCATTCATATTCATAAAGGCAGTGTTGAAATTTTATGTAGACATAGTAAATATTCATATAAATTGTGTGCTTGCTGTTTTTATGAGCACGAGCAGAATGTACAGGGTGTCCAATAAGTATGTTCCAGGGCTCAACAGTCCCCGGTGGAAATGTGTCGCAGCAGTCAATCAGTGGGTCTTATGGGTAATTGGTTTAAGGGTTCTGGTGATATTAATTCATCTCACATAAAAGTAATATAGCGCTTCGCATAGAAACACTTGAAAAATCGTCGCCGTTTTGTCTGACGGCCCCAAAAAAATAAAAAAACTGACTTTACAGTCGAAATCAACATTCACATTTGACAAGCCCACAAAATTCATTTGCAATTGGTGGAGGTTGACTTTCGGAATTTTTTTTATCGAAAATTCGAAAATTGTGGATTTATGGAAAACAGCAGGGGAAAGTCCGAAATCGACCTCCACCAATTTCAACAAATTAAATCTAGTGGACTTGTCAAATATATGTAGAATGCTTTGAAAGTCAATTTTGGGGATTTTGTTTTAGCTGTGTAAAACACAAAAAATTGACACTTTTTAACTTTTTTCTAGCGCTAGGTGCGCGCCCAAGTATTATATCCTACCAGAACGATATGTAAAAACATCTCTGTACGATCCTATGATTGGTTTATGCGACCGATTTCCACCGCTTTGGACCCCTAGAACACTTATTGGACGCCCTATACTTAGAAAAATGAACATTTTCATCCTTCCTACTGGAATTGCTTCTACCATGTAAATAGCGTTTTTTTCTACGTAACCAATAATGCAGATATATAGTGAGGTACTTCCCCGACATGAGTTACAAGAAAAGACAGGGAAGGCTGAAGACAGAATTGAATAAAGAAGAAAGCAAATATCAGCTCTCCAGGGGTTTTCTGATTTGTCCTCCGTTTGTTTGTGAATCAGTGAAGAACAGAGTAATGTAACCCTGTGCAAATATCAGTGACTTTTTTGAGCAGTCTGACTCATCACAACAAAAGAAATCGGTAACAGACTCCGCGATGACTCGATTCGATCAATTTAAGCCCGAGAGTAATGATGAGCAGTAATACATGATAAGTATATTCTGAAAATGTTCCTATAGTAGGTACAGTCATACTTACTAATCATTATCTTGTGCTAATAAGCTTAATTTCCTTTCTGATTCCTCTGAAATGTCGATTGCCTTCCATCGGCCTTCCAAAGGAATATGTTCTTACTTTGTATTTGCTAGTGGTGGGATCGATCAACATAAATCATAGTCAATTCGAATTAACCCGATTTGAGTTAAACTTTAATAAAGTAGTTTGAAAAAGTTAAATCCCAAAATTGAAATTTCAAATTTCACTAACAGCAAACAAACGCATCTTGATCCGTTTACTATATGTATAAAGCTACTTACGCAACCAAAAGTAAGTTCATAATGTCCAAATGTGTGCTTGCTGTATGAGTGGGGAAAACTGGTGCTACGATCCTCGCTCTCCAGATGCACTTGATGTTGAAAAATAAAGGTATCATGTTTTATATTCATTCTGGATAAAGCGATTACGCAATGCGATATACCCTTTCTGATATGCACTCTGAATTGTTAAGGTCCTAGCTAATTAGTGTAGCATAGCATGATTGTGTCATACAGTCCCACAATTCATTCTGAAGATGGAGCATTTAAAATACTAACCAGGACACACATAATCATTTAACTTCAATAACGTCAAATGAATACACTTATGGACTGTTGTATCTTTTTGGAATGGTTGTTCAAATGTTTTGTCGACCGTTGGTTTCATGGCCCCAAGTCTGTTTGTACATTTGTTCGTGTGAAACGACATGAATTATTCATCTCTTATCTTGGCATCAAGCTGGAAGTACAGAATTGGCCAAAAGAATCATATTTGTATCCACATTCATTTCGGAGCATGTAGTACTCAGTGACTACGTAAAAGGGAGAGACGAAACGAAAACTGAGATGAAACAGCAGATTTTCTCGTCCGTTTGTATACATATAGACTCTATAGACTCTATAGTAGAGAGTGTGGGATATCTGATGTCATGCAGTAGCGCTTTTCATATCTATTACCGAATGTTGTAGCATACAATTTTCTGTTTGTATTTATTCGAACAAAACAATTCGCACATAGTGGAGCATGTCTTGCCATAAAGGAGAAGAAACTCGTACGTGCGATATCTTTATCACAATCGGCATCTTTAAGTACAATCTATCAAGGATCTCAACTTTAAAAGGTGGCTGTCAGTGCTGCTCTGCTCACGGTACGCACAGGCACTTCTTCTTATATATGGCAGTGTACCTTATATAGGGGTTGACTGGACTTTTATTACTAAACTATATAGTCATACATATACATCATCATATACTATACATTTGTAAAGTAGGCGTTAGTTTTTGGACAAACATATTGGCATTCTTTGCCATTCCCAATTACAATTAGCTACATTTCAACAATAGAACCTAAGTAAACACAGGACGTGAGAACTACAATTATCTTAATAAAAGCGCAATTAATGCAAACACTGTTCCGAGAAACTGTGAATTTTTAATTCACATCCTGTTCTTCGTAAATTACAGATTTTCAGTCTAGCTCGTAGAACTCGGTTATAATTTAGTATTGTACATTGTCTAATGACAGTTCATACTCGACTCCGTGAAATATGCTCTTTTGAAGGTGCTTTAAGATGTTTTATGGCTTGGTCACTACAATGAAAATTTATCTCACATTTTAATCATGGTGTACAAGTGCATTCCCATCCAGAGAGCCGAGAGTGTGCAATTACATATTCGTTATGGCTTTAAAGAAGCATTTTAGACAATTTCGCACAAAAGTGTAGCTGCTTAGCACTTAGAGAAACAAACAAATGTATACTCTGAAGACAACGAACTAATAAATCGTGGAAAAAATAACCTATATTTTTCCACGCACGGGTACAACTAATGAGTCAAAATATATGGAATAATTGCTGTTGAATTGAGGCTGTAGTCATCATCGGAAACAAAAGAGAGTTTTAATACATTTTTGTTTCTTGCTTCTTTAGGACCTAATGGGAGTGTAATTCTAATGATTAGAAATAAAGGCGGATAGACAAATAAATCTCTGTTGGGTGAACCAAGGACTACTGTAAAAATGCCAATAATTATAGAGACGGTTTGTTAGACAGGGACATAATGGCAAAGAACAAAGCAAAGAGAAGCAATTTCAAAAATTGTAAATATGCTCAAAATGTTGTTATGTGCAAGTTGAGCAGATTATATACAAGTTTAAGAATGTAAACAATGCATTTCTGCAATTAATCAAGCCATAATAAAATTATGGAGGAGTGCGCACCTTCCTCCACAATCACATTCTTGGAAAATAGAAAAGTTTTTCATTGGCCATTTAAATTCTAAATTACATGAGCCGAGTTTAAATGGCCCATGACAAATGCCAGCGTACATTCCCATAAACATTCATACATAACTATAACATGTGGTGCTTGCATGCGCGTAGATGTATTTTACAATGAATATGTAGTGTGTGCATTCAATCACCTTGTTAATATTAGATTCACACTTACATTTGCTTCGAACGAATTTTTACGATCTGTAACAGTTGTACCATAATTTTTATTTCTAACTGCCGGCCTATACCTCAACGTATATTAACAAACTCGAATTCTTCAGCAGACTTCTGACTAATCTTTAGTGGGATGTTAAATGTGCAGAAATGTATTGGTAGGTAATAATTTTTCTCAATTCAGTGAATTCCGTTCTCTGTGGATTCACCGTGCATTTAGGGGAGGTTTGGCTAAAATTGTCCTCCGTTTAATTTGACCACTTGAACACAATTTTTATTATTTGTTTTAGTATACACAAAGTCCAATTCGAGTGCTTTAAATTTATGCAATAAAACTAACAAAGAAACACAACACCAGAAAATTGCAATTGTATCCATCAAATTAATTAAAAAAACTAACGTTATTATGAATGTGCCCTGATGATGTTCACCATGGTGGATGAAATAATATGTAGTCAAAGATTGAATTTATTTTCTTATGATTTTGTCCACTGCACTACTCATAAATACACCTAATTTCTTTTTAGAAACAGTAAAATTACATTTATTAAATTAAAAGCAGCTTCGTTAAGTTGATTAAAATTAAATACTAAAGAAAGAGACCAAACCCATAACTTTAACCAAACCTCATTTTACCCATTTTTCCCCAGTGACCCGCCGAGTTTACGAAATTTTACTAAACTAATCTCCATTTTTACTGATCCGTTGTTAGATTGTTCAGTATAGTACTTTGTGTTCGTTCTTACCATTTTTATATTTTTTGTCAGCAAGTAATAAATAAGAATTCCTTAAACACTATGGTTTAAATTCACTTTAAAAATGTATTGTTTGAATGAAACTACCCATTTGTAAAAACTAATAAGCAGCTATAGTATTCAAGATTATACCTAGGTAAATCTTTTCAATCAGTAAATTATACCAAGTTTTTAGACTCAAAATAATGTACAACACACAATCTTTATTCTTTATCATTTACAGGAATCGAATGTACACATTTTAGATTGTGATATTATGTCAAGGAAAATGTTAAATAGCTATTTTTCCATAGATGTCTAAAGATATCTCATTTTAAGATTTTTACAGATACTACACCTACAGCCTACTTCTGCTTCTGCCAATAGAAAATTTACAAGTAGCACACCCAAGACAAAAATAATCTACTATAAATAAATGATGTTTTGTGCAACAAGAAATAAATAAATACATAAGCATTTCTTTAATAAGAAGCGTTACGAAGTTTGGATATTAGTAGCGAATCCATTAAAAATTTGATCTCCACACACAATGTAGGCAAAAGCAAAACGTTTTTACGCAAACAAAGCCGTGAATTTTGTAGATATACAAAATGATAGAATCACGAAATAGAATCATGATAATAAAACAAACACGATTTTGTTTTTTGGCCTGCCCCATTGGTATTTATTTAGAAGAGTAGGAAATGGTAAAATAATTTTGTGTTTCTCTTTTCCCCAACCATGATATAACCGTAGATATTCACGACCATACCTTATGTATGTAGGGATGGACAATAACGGCACTTTTCGGTTGTATTTATGTGATACAGAATCAGTTTAAGACGCAGGTATTACATTAACGGAAGGGAAACCTCTATCTATCTCATTGATATTTTTGAATGTGACAAGCATTTTTCTGTGCTTCCATTCGCACCACGTCCCCCAATTTTGGAACACTCTTGCTGCCATATCTTGGTTAATTCTGTTCTACACTCCATTTGAGACATTCCAAATAACCCAGAACACATCCCTTGTAACGTATTCGTTGCAAATACCGGAAGCCGAAATTGCCCTTGACAGTGGCATCATTGCACCCAATAGGAGTGCGATATCGATTTCCGAGCCTATTTCTTGAATATATGTAATTGAGCGTACGGTTCAATATATGGGGTGTTGCAGCGCTGTAGTGAACTTTCACCTTACACTTGCTAGGGCGGAGTTTCAGGTGACCATTTTCCAAATTGGAAAATGGATGTTCAACTTACATTATATAAGTTGAACACCTTAGTAATGCAAATACAGTACTCATTATCTTTCAGAATTTCACCAGTCACAACATACACGTAAAAGAAATTTTTTTTGGGAGGGTGTTCCAAACTTAATTTTGCATCCATTTTGGAATTCCGATGGAACGGCAGCAGTGGAAATTTAGTCCAGCGCTGTGAGATTTGTTCTTGAGTCCAGTTTGGAAAACTGCCACTTTCACAATATTTAAACCCATTCATTTACCCTCTGTAAAGTATTAATTGGGTGTTGCACCCTATGGTACGTGTGGTAACTATATCCATGGAATAGGATTACTGTAGTGTAACTACATTCAGCAAACCATTGCTAGTAGAATTTCGTTTAAACATCAGGTAAGATCATTTAATCTACGAATCCTTTTACACAATTTGAGAGCATTTATCACATCACAATTTTTAATTGAACGAGTTGTGCATCCGGAGAAGCAAGTGTTAACACGTGCATAAAAATATAATACAACGGTCAGAGAAATTACGAAGGAAGTCTTATGTATGGACAGCTTTGCTGTCATAACTCATGCTAAGAGCTTAGTTTGTTTAATTGCTTGCTATCAGAATTGTTGGAGACGCTAATTGCGTGCAAAAAATAAAGTTTCATACATGAAACAATGATTCATCATATGGTTTCACAATAAAAGTGCATTTTTCCTACTGCAATATAATTTAAATTAAAGTAATGTATTATGTATAGCACGTTTATCAAGTGCGGCAGAAAACAAAACACGTAAACGCTAAGTAATTAACTCAAGTGGAAAGTATGAAGAAACACAATATGTTTGCATCTACATAAACTTTTGGAACAGTGCAAGAAGTAAACAAAAGCAGGTACAGTAATGCATATTTCTAAAGATTACTTTGTGCAATCTCAAGAGAAGCCATTGACTTTTAACGCTAATTATTCATTTATACACGTACATCCATTATGCTCACGGGAGTGCAACTGGTCGTGGTTGAAGGGATGCCTAATTGTCGCAATTAGAGTTTTAATCATCAACTTATAACAATTATCTTGAATCTTAATTTTTTGGGATGAGAGAAGTGCAATTAAAATTCATGAGGACTGCTCACATTCTCTCGCCATTTAATTCGAAAAAACTCAGAGAAGAATAATAATGTTCTCTCATCCAAATATCGTCCAGGAATATAAACTTATTTCAGACTGAATGCAGCCGTTTTCTTCGGCACTCGTTTAAAAGAATAAAGGGTATGTACATAATTCTCGTATGTTTCTCCAGTGGTACAATAAAATTATTTTATCAGTGATAAATCAAGGTGTGAGTCATCCAGTGAAAGTTACATTAACTTTTACCAATATTATGTTTAAGAAAAGAAAGATCCTATCTTTATTTGAGATTTGCTGTACATTCCATGTTTACATTCCAAATGGACTTTAATACTATAAGTAATATAGGTTGGTAATCTACTAACATTAAGTAGGCAACACAACATTACGAAGCGATTCTCGACTCGATTATGTGGCCGTTATACTTAAATCGGGTACTTTTAGTAGTACGTTTGACTGATCACTATAAGAAACATTTAGGGTAAACTATTTGTGGACTTCCTGGTGGAAATACATGTTTATCAGATTGAACTCTACTTTGAATGAGTGAGTGAGGGAATAATAATAAAACCACTATCGAATAAACAAAATCACCCTTTTCGACGGAAAAAATGAACGGATTTGGTTGATTCGTGTACGGAACAAAAACCTCAATATGAAAAAGTCCACAGTACGTCGCGTAGATTATTTCTGTCACACCGATATAGACGTCAGTTTCGGTGTAATTGAATGAAAGAGTAGTAGGTACTGGCACGAATAATAATGGAACAACAAATGCCATACAGGCAAAATACGTTTTGGCTTGCTAATATAGATATTTCCCTAACACACATTTTATTCATTTCACCATGCAATCAGCGCAATTTGAAACAAGTCATTTGTCACCTACATATAATGTCGAGGAAACTTTTTTGCACTTTGCATTAGAGATTTATTCTTGTGTGTTTGAGAAAATTGAAGAAAAGGGGTTTCTGATTCGTCTCTTATTTCAAAATCTCAATCCAATTACCCCTAACTACGCAATTTTGTTACATGGAATTTCCCCCAACGATTCACTATTCAGTATTCAGCAGCTGAACACAGAGCACAGCATTGCAGACGTACTACTAAAAATATTGCTTTGCAATGCAACAGGATTTTTCTCAGTCTTGTTTCTGTCTTGTCCTTATGGACTTTCCTTGTTCCCCTTGTTTGAGAAAGTTAGTTTAGCCTCTTCCTAGATCTGTCTGCTATTCCCATGTGGCTGTATTCTTTGTGAGCACGGCTATTATACAGGAATATAGACTGCACACATATAATACACAATACATGTACACCTCATCGCATTATATCAGGATGCTGCTTCGCAGTCTAAAATATATCCCTGGGTACAACACCACTACACTAATGCTACTCGCGCCTCACTCAATGCATGTCAGTTAGTGAACTGAAGTGAAAGAAGGCCTATGAATCGGAAACAGGTCCCTATTTTGCACAAATACTGAATGTAAAAGTGGCTCCAGTGGCACAAGAATGGAGATTTTCTATTGTTGCAATGGCATTAGTATTACAGTGCTGGTACGATGCAGTTGAAGATATGTGTAGCGGCATGTGGATATCTTACAGAATAATAAAAAATGATTTTATTTTTAACCTTTAGTATATATTGCTACTATTAGTTCACGTGAAAATAATACAAAGACCATCATAATGCTGTCTTTCTTCGATTTGAAGGTAAGTAGTTCTTTTATAAGGGTAGGTGATCCGATGCTACCAAATTCTGTCACGCAAACGTAGTCTACATCGCCTTGAAATTCGAAATTTAACCTAAGTTGTCTTTTTGTCTTAATGAAATACTATTTGTTGTTCGTACAAGTAAATATAATGTAATGAACCTAATGTACATTGGGGTTATACGTTTATTTAGCAGTTTGTAATGCATACCTAAGTATTTTGAGCTCTAAGAATTGATTTCAGGAATAATTACATGTGAACATGCCTTTTTAAATCGATGACAGAATAAAAAGTGACAGTCTACCTAATCAGTAATAAGGCATCAGCGAAGAATATTATCCTCACATTACTTTATAGAAAACAATGCCAAATGAAAAGTATCCATTTCTAATTTGTAAAACAAAACCGCTCTTTGGAAAACATAAATATGACTTCATGGACATGAACGTAAACACATCTACAAACTAATAAGTAGTCAATTTAATGCAAAGATAGTGATAGTAATCCATCTGTGTATTTTTGGTCCAGGCCAGCCTGTGTGTGATTTTACGTATCATGTATCTATATTCTGCATGTTAAATCACGTTTCTTATTAAAATATAAAATTACTCACTATGCAAAGTAAATATGAACATGGAGTGGCATATTATTAAAATTGATATTTTCTCCATCTGCTTAGATTGCTCATTGGATCGTATCGTATGTATTTTATTTAATCACGCAATATCTGCCTATATAATATGTACATACATGTAACTTGAAGCACGTTATTTTTGCTGATGACGATATATTTACTTTAATATTTTCTACGAATTAGTATTATCTAATCCCTTCTATTTTAAACTATTCGATAAAGCTATTTTAAAATATTCAATCTGGCGAATTGCTACTAGAATACAGTTGCTTCGTTTTCCAATTTCAATCACCCCGTCCTGTGTACATACTATAAGATCGAACCTCTAACCATAGTCAAACCGTAATTTTCCATGGATTATTATTTAGAGCAGATGTTAGCATATGGTGTGAAATTATATTTCAATTTGCAAGGCACAATAGATCCTTCCCAAGGGATTCCGTTATTACATAGAACCTCATTCATATTAGAGCAAAACAATTTACGACCATTTCCTCATTATGCCATTGTGGGCTACAGAATGACACGATGTCTATCCTTCTACTTATACAAATTGAATTCTAAACACAAAACCTTGCTTACATTGGGTAATAAATATGAGTATAAACCTAATAAGCTTACTCATTCAGTTTATCATGAATTGAGAAGCTACAGGAAAGGCAATAAGTACAAAGTATCTTACAATATTCCCCAAGAATGATTATATCCTTTTCACTCCAATGGTATACCCAAGTTAGCTAAGTAAACAGAGTAAAAAACAATGTCTTGTGCAGACAACGCACATTTTACTTGACAGCATTAGATTTTATAATATTGCTGTGTTCATGGCATAAAAAATTCTGAAAGGTCTCAATTTGGAAATACGCTTAAACATCAGTGAAGTGTAAAAACAAACAAAGAATATTTATCTATTATGTAGATAATATTCATACAGCCAAATGTAAATTTTCCATTATTGAATCTGCCAAAAAGTGTGAAATGTCCGTAACAGGTTTTCCCTGTTATAAATATGCTTGTAAGCACCGGGCAAGTCCATCAAAACAGCATGACATGGAATTTATGTGACATAATATTATGCTTTGTTTAATTTTCTCGATTACTTTGTTTTTGTTTTGTAGTAAAGCCTGCGTAAAGATATGCAAAACAATTTTATTTCAATTTGCCGACTGGTTAAACAAATCAGCGAGAAAATAAAGAAATTAACTGAGCCAATTCCGAGAGTAAATAAAAGCCATACCTTGGGACACAATCGGGGCCAAGCCCTCCGTTGCTGCCACGTACGTACGTACGCCTTGCTCAAGAATCTTGTATACAGTTATATGTGATGTGGTGTAATTCCGAAATACAATTTACTCTTGTTTTATAAAGTGGATTCCACTCTTTTCACTCGATGTTATTTGTTCTTGGAAAGATAGAGAATGAGAATCGATCGATATGCTCGTCTGTCTCTCTGTTTCTCTATCCCTCCTTCACTTCTATTAGCATTTATCTATTCTGTTCCGTTCTATTTGTATTATATCTGTACATTCTAAAGCATTTCTGTGCTGCTGTGCTTCGAAAACCCTTGGTCAATAGCTACAATTTAACATGTACATCTAAAACTGCTTTCTCCACACAGACAGTCTATATATACTACTTACTTAAGTCTATTGCAGAAGAGAACAGTCTCTTATGGCAATTCCCTTTTAATGTACATTTATATGTACATTTGTGTAAATAAGTATGCAATGCATTCGAACCACTATTACAATATAGAAAGTAAAATGTTATGTAACAGTAATGGTGCATACTTTGCTGCCTTATTTTACTTACTTACATTAGCTTATTGCGAAAAGATATTATTCTAAGTAAGCAAAGGGAGTTTAGGCTGAGCTGCTATTTCTACACGTTAGCACGAAGAAAGACGCAGAAAGGCACGCCACTGCATTATTTTACTGCATTAGGTCCTCTGAGTGTTCCTTCGATTCCTTTCTCATTCTCATCTGCCTCTGGCGTGGCTCTGACTTTATTGTATTTCTATGTATCTGCTGTACATAGTAAAGTAACTATTGTATTGAATTGTAAGTATTCTATAGATATAGTCATATGCTGGTGAAACGAAGTAAAATGAGTCTCTTTGGTGACTTTGGTGTGCAGTCGCATTCGCAGGGTCGTATCGTAGCACCCGCGTAATATATTTATCTATGTATACATAGTTTACAATGAATGTAGTGTGAAGAGAGCGTAGCAGTGGGCTGCACTCGTCTGTTCGCTCCTGAGCTGTCTTTAGAGGCCGACCTAATTTATAGGTCGTTGTTCAAGCCATTTTATTGGCACTTTGTACCTGCTGAAGGCTATTGTACATCGACAGTCTGGCAACTTCATTATCCCTTGGTACACATTACGTAACTCTAAAAACTTTGTAATTGACACAAGTTCTACTCTCTTGGTCTTTTCTCTTATCTTGTATCCGGCTTATTGTAAGTGTTGCTACACATAGTCTGCGTTCCTGGAAATGAACTCATTTGAGCTCGCACGCTGTGTACTAAGGTGCAAAGGCTGCTAAGCTTTGGCTTCAATTTATAGTTGTGCTTCCTTTGTGTGTGAGGTAATATACTTATGCGTCTGTTGATGGATACAAGCCACAGACACAAACAGTACTTTCTCCGTCTTTACTCTCACTTAATGCAAAGCTAATATAATTTAATGCAAGAATTGTGGTAAATGGAATACAATGAAAGAAAGTTCTTTCTGAGGAAATCTGATGCAAATCTACTTTTATTGTCGGTTGAGGCTTGTTTGCTGTACGTTGATAAGCGAACAATAAGTGAACTTCTATTTTGTCTTCTTTATGCCCCATTTTATTTTCTAAACAATAAGTTTTTTTCTCGAATACGACTTTCAAGAAAATGTAACACAATAAAATAGAATGTGAAGAACGTAATAAATGCGTTACTCTCTACATTTGTAAATGCCCCTAGAAGAAAAATAATTCAGAGTATTTTTTTCATACCAATACGTACAGATACATACATAGTTCAGTGCCGCATTGAATTAGGTCTGCGATCCACGTTGGAACAGACGAAACAAATATTTTCACTAGTTCTACCCGACTGCGGGAGTAAAGGAGATGGAAATATTCCGTCAGCTCAGCTCACTCAGTAGTGATATCTCCATTTCTCCTCCGCTGCTGGACTACAAAAAGTGCATTGAGAAACTCCTGGGCTTTCGCCTAGAATTCTCCCATAGATCAAACAGAAGACAGTGCAGCCAATAATTCATCATTTTTTTGACAGGCGAAAGTTGTGCTGGTGTTGCCCGGTGATGGTGTTCAAGCAGACCAAACCATAACTGAGTAGCAGCAGACCAGCAGGGCAGACCTTCAGATCCCTGTGAAACATTTTCTTCAAGATCTCCCGATTTGATAACTAATTCTTCGTACTGTTGCCCTGTGTCTACTTCTGCACCGTACTAGTGCTTAATAGGCTGCCAACTTGCTGCAAGTATAAGAAAGAAAAGTATAATACACATGTAGAAAAAATTATTACGGAAACGGCACGCCATACTGCATCGTATAGCACGAGTGCAGGAATAATAGTTATGAGAGAGCCAGCAGGTTGTAAATATAAATAGACGATTGTACAGTCTTGCTTCAGTCTGCAGGAGAAATTGTGCAATATTACCTTACTTGGACTTTAAATCTACAGACGTAAAGACGGTCGGGTTGCATGGCTATTGCGGTACAATTAATACATAGATTCGCTGGATGCAGTCACGTACGACAGAATATAAAGTGTATACAATAATATTGTAGTTGAATGCATGTGTTCACAGTATCGTGGCAGTGCTTTGGTAGTACAAGATTTCCAAGATTTCGCGGAAATCATTTTGAAAACAGTTGGATTGACACAAGTCAAAAGTCGTGTAATCTGAAGTTAATAGACAGTCAATTTTACCCAGATAAATGTATCCTACTAACAACAAAGACTCTCATTGCTTACACGAACTAAGGGTTGCATTAACATTCCACTAGTTTTCTTTGATTGCTAATTAATATTATATAGTGAAGGCTAAATGCCACATGCATCCGTAGACCGATGGACAGTTTTGACTTTTGACTAATAAAAGATAAAACGTCATTAGCAAATAGCACAGGGTCATCGGTCAATTGTAGTACACTAAAATATTAGTAATACCATTTCAGAATGGGTCATTGCTTCGTTCAACAAACCATATTTTCTTTTGTGCATCTAAGGTCAACCCTAATCTACATTTTGTAATAGTTGACTTGTATTTTGTATTTACAGAGATGCTTGGACAGTCAGTGAATGTTTCTTAAACATTTCAAATTGAAACGGGTTACATAATGAAATTTCACGCCAATATTTTCCAAGAAAAACACGCTAGAACTTAAACATTTCTCCTTTGTAGCTTGCTTTACCCCGTTCTCTTATCAAGTATTGCATGCAAACAGTTTTGTGTCACCCCATTGTGTTGACTCTGTATTTTGCAAAATCTGGAGTGTTCCTTGCAATTTGTACAAGTAGTATTTATACTCGCATAAGGTACAGCGTACTTGAAGTAGGTTGCTTCAATGCTTTTATGCTGTGCAGAAGAGTGGCTGCGGAAGTGCCACATCGCAATTGTAAAATGCTGTCAACTGTCATAGACTCGCATCTAAATAATTGTTACTCACAGAGCAATTTAGGGGGCTATTATGCATAAGTACACATGTACAGTTCCATTCCAACAATTATAATAATGGCAATGGAACCTCTATTTGACTAATTTGAATCTCAGTTGTAGTGTGGAGCTAAATGCTAAATTCTTGGAAGCAAACAAAAAGGTGTAATCGGACCTGTCACTAAGGGGAGCACATGATTTACTTAGGTTGTAGTAAAATGACTGAATACTTCTGTCGTAGGAATAATATCAGCTCACCAGAACTCTGATGAGCTGTGGCAAGTTGACAGGATTTCTGTAGACTGCTGCAGTGGTCTGAGTCATAGGTTTACCTATTTATGTTAGCCTTGGGGATTGGGTGATATTAAATGGACTGGATTTGTAGTAGGCTTATTCAATCTAAGAGAAGTGTTATAATTATTGATGAAGAATTTAAGCTAAAAACCTCCCACTCAATAAAAGTATAGGTAAGCATTTTAAACCCAAAATCACTATAAAATTCAATTACTTGTATTATGTGCTATTTGTATCTCAGCTCACTTACTTATAACACAGGAGAGTACACAGGAGAGTAATTCACATTTCTATTTGGTATTTTGAATGGAAAATTAATACAATACACTTCGGTAGAACTACTAATACAAACTTTTGTTCCTTGCTTTTGCTGAAAAAGTTGAAAGAAAGTATGTAGATATCATTTAAATTCAAATTTCCTGAAAACCAAAAATTTAGAAATGTTCGATCATTTTGGAAATCATTTTTTCGTAGGTTTCTATATTATTTAGACTTGAAAAAATTAGAACTGCAAAATTAAATGTGTGACTTGGAGTAGTATTTAGAAATGTAAAATAAGTAATTTTAGACTATTGAGTTTTCAGCTGATCTCACCTCATAATTATTTTGCTGACTACTTACGACTGTGGCTACACTGTAACGAGTCATTGTCAGGACCCATGCAAGTGCAAAATCATGTGCCTAGGTATACATATTTAAGGAGTGAATGAGGTGAATGAGGCAGTAATGAACGATTGGCTGGGTTGTCTGGATGTCTATGATTAACTTGTGTTTTCACATTGTTGTCTTGCAGCTTCGAATGTATCAAAGGAAAATAATTTCACGAGCGAGCGAGCGGACGAGTCAGAATACGACTAATTGCTCTGTCTCTATTAATTCATTCTTCTTACATTGCGGATGATTTACCTTGTTTTGTTGCTTGTACTCCACTGCCAAGATGAAAATTAGCATTCATTATTGTGCAATTATTTCGTACGATTAAAATTAAATGGTAGCTTGCATGTTGGTGAAGCTTTTGTCAAGGTTTCCACTCTCATCATTTAAATAAAAGAGGGTCCTAATGGTAAAAACTAGCTCACTGTCGAAGTCGAGTCTACGGTCTTTGTTGGTATGCAAAACAATGTGCCGTGAAAAAGAATGACGCTGTGAAATAAATGCGAGTTGTGGAAATAAACGGCCTTCTGTATGTATTCTACATATAGCAAATGAATATCTATACACTATTAGTAATGCACCTCGACCGGGCGTGGGCACTTCTCGTTTCATTGCCCATATTAACACTTGCATAAAGTGGAGTTCTAATGGGAACTAGCTACAACAAACTACATGTCTCTCTCTAATAGGAGACAGAGAGCTTGTTCTGGTTGAATTAATTCTTTAAAAAATAATGACGCTAGAGGAGATATGAATAATTGTTCAATCTGTTAAAAGGGTTTCTTCGGTGACGTTGTTGTGAGCCCCGACTGCACCAATCCTCAATTCTGCCCTACCACTGCTTTTATGGCGCAAGGAAAACAATCGTGTTTCATTCGGTTAATTAAGCTCTAAATGTTTTGTTATTGTGTACTATTTGTACTCAAGTACCTGCCTACGCCTATTTCAGCGTCTCTTTCCTTTCAAAATACACAAACCAATAATTTACTAGTGTAAAATGAGAATTCACTGTGTAACGTGTGTACCTACTATAAAATGGCATGCCAAAAATTATTGATCACGACGACTTTGTCTGAATGGTGTGCACTGCACATGGTAGCATGAAGCAGTTCATTAAATACCATGCTTGCACAAAACACTGTGTGTATACAATGTACGCTCTTTCTAACTTGCCTACGGAGATACACTGCTAAAACAGTTAGACAGGTTGATACAATAAAAAGGGTCATAAAGTTTAATTTTCAGATTGGAGTTCATACGGTGTCACATTTCATTATGCATCTTTATTCGTTTTCCACTCGCTTTCCATTTAAAGGGTAATCGAGCCTTTCAACAGAACATGAGCGTTTCTGTAACGAATTACTATTGCATTTGGAATGGAATGAAAAATGGAAGTTTCTGTACACTTTTAGTCAAGTCAAGTCACAGATGTGAAGTGAAGAAGACGTAAAGTGAAATTTTCTCTTTTGTTTTGTTTTGTCTGCGGAAGGTGATAAGGGGAACTCTGGCCGGCTGAAACAGTCATTATTTTCCTGGTAAAAGTATAGGACATGATATTGAATGGAGCACGAGAGACGAATCGTTTAGCTATGATACATTCGTAGTGTGGATGTCTTATCCACAATATGGTAGTCCAATTATAAGCTCTACGTATTTCCACTACCGGAGAAGCACAAGACAGCACGGAGAGCTTGTAAAATATATTCAACTTAAATTCAATTCTCCACTCTGAAAGCATCAGTGGAGTCGGAGATCATTTAAAAATTAAAGCTGTCGAGGACAACGAAATAGACAACACAAATAATTCTCTTGCTACATGCCACATTTGAAGCACTTAATTCAAGTAGTAGACCTATTCTCCCTATAGACAATAATATATACATACACATGCTGTGCAGCATTCAGAGTTGGGTACCAGTCACCAGTACAAAACTCTACTATAGACACTTGCAGCCACTTGGCAATTCTCTACACATGTATTTAAGGGACATCCTATTTACTACTGGCTATTTTTATTCACAATTATCACAACAGGCACAATCATATTATATATGGAACAGCTAATGTTTAACTCAACTTTCGTATAGGTCTTTTTGCAAATTGGTTGCTATACGTGTGTACATAGACGAGGTAGACTGGAGAACGGGCTGGTATTCTCTGCCAATTTAGTATAGATTGACGGTATGTGTAAACCTAGGGCATGTGGAACCGATGAAATATTTCGATCCGGGATCCCGGATTTCCAATATGTTTGCCCCCTAATCCCGGGATTTCAATCCCGAAATCCCGAAATCATAAAGAAGTAGAAATTACCATGTAACATTTTATTAAATTGATTTTAATAGTTTCAAAGTTGGACATACATGTTTTTAAGCTGTAGAAATTAGGTTTCGAGGTTACAGAAAATAATTTTATTGAAGTTTCAGCAAAATAAACGTAACATTTTTGATACCAAGGGCAAATTTCAGGATTTGGCTATGATACCTTAAAAAACAAACATGCATGGTCTCTAGTGCCATCGTTCAAGTTTTCTGACAGCAGTTAGGTGTTTTCTAAATAATTACATGACATCAATGGAATTAGAGCAGGACAGTTTAAGTAACACTTTATATCTCTCGCGTTTTGATAATTAGACACAGAGTCAGATTATTTTTTAGGGACTCTGACGATAAAATGTGGCAGTCTACCAGTGTTTATTCGAAGGTTGTAAAGAGAGGTAACTATTAACCACATTGGTTTAGTTCTTGCTATAATATTGAATTAGGATGCAACAAAACGGGTAGAATGAAAATGGGAATCATTCAAAACATTCCCTTTTTTGGACGGTTGTTATCAAATTGTAAATTTTATTTCCGAAATATCGGAACTGCCCAT
>JABASC010002449.1:0-17584 GCA_019776185.1 Plutomurus gul | reverse complement strand
GGACCGTTTAGTCTGGTCAAGAGGTTGCTAGGATATTTAAGCAATGACTAATGCTAACGTTAGCTCTAGCAGCCATTGTGCATACTGCCATTAGTATCAACCTTTTATGAGATGGATCGGAATCATTGTCTCCAACAAATGATTTCAAGAAATATTGGACCCCGCACGGTTTGCCTTGATCTTCGATTCCAGGTTGTAGGGTAACTGAAGCTGGGGAGTCCTGAGGCAGTGTGAAAGTAAACGGATAGGCATTTGGTCCGAGTTTTTTCAGAAGACGCTCTTGAAGTTTTGAAAGGGATGCCCCTGTGTGACATGGTGGGTAGATTTGCTCAGATTCCACATGCATATCTTTTTGGAATTTCAATCCCATAACCTCATCCTCCTCTCGTCCGTAACGAAAGGAACAGATTAATTGAGCAAATATTTTTCTATCTTTAAGATATTCTTGGCCAATAACGATTACTCCATCTAAAAATAAAAATCTTAAGTTGGAAGGATACTTGAAATTCTATTATTTTTACAATGAATTGTTAATTCAATTTAAAAATTAATTACCGACGGGCTCAACTTGACTGATATGATCGACGTAGTCTCTTTTCCCCACATACAAAGTCACTTTGCCATTGGGGGAAGTCTTCTTGAACACTTTGGAAGACACAACCATCATGTTTTCGTACTTAGTGAGTTGGGGAACTGTATGAACTTAACACTTGAAGTCAGAACAGGAAGAACAAAGAATCACCTGAGCATCGAGTCCACTGTTGACATCACTATTTATATGGTGGTGTTTGATAGTGCCATGAGTTTAGAAAAATAAGCTCTTAATTGCATTAAAAACGATATAGTATGATATAATATAGGTACATCTTTTTGTCGTTGGTGGATATTAAGGGCTGACGTCATTTGGAACGTGTCAGTGTTAGCACTACATTTCGGAGAAAAGACAAATGCTGCATCAGGAGAAATGCTAACATATTGTGTACCACACCCGCATCATTTCGCTTTCCATTTCGGATATCGCAAATTTTCATACAAATACACAAAAGTTATATTGTACTGATAAAGTGAGAAAAGGGATACGAAACCTCAGTACTACGGCACTTGTGATTCTTGTTGTGTAGAATGTAATCCAATTTTTCCTACTTATTGTTAGAAGTTTAGAAGTGTATAAAATTCTATATTGCGCACAACACGGTATGAAACGAAAGAATATCCAATTTTTGTTGGTCAGAGCAGAATGAGAAGACGGAACTTATTAAAACTTTTATTGGGCTTCGCTTCTAGAAAGAGCATGGAAAAGTGACATCCCGGACAAATGAGATTATTAAAAGAGAAAACATTTATGACATATACATATACGCTATTTCGTAGTTTCGAAAACTAATATTTTAATGTTCAAATAAATAGAAAAACTCGAGTGAATGCACATGCCCAAGTCTGAAATATCTGTATCTACTTATTATTTAATTATTGTAGGTATTTGTTAAATAAATTGTAAAACGTATTTTTTTAAACTTGTAGACTTGATTTTTAAAGATTTTATTTAGTAAGCATTTTGTACACAGCTTTTGACTTTCTGAGGATTTATTATGGGAATTGTGGACACTTGCACTACTTTCTACTCATAGTATTGTATTAAAACGATTGTACATCAACGGTAACACAACCTACGCAGGTTAGACTAGAAGTAAATTGTAAGTAGTTGTCACAATATAAGCTTAACTGATTACAAATCACTTTTATATAATTATGTTAATACTTTTATCTATGTATAATGTAAAACAACTTTGGTTAAATTACTTTCATTAAATATATTAACGGGAAATAGAAACAATACATCAGTTCAGTCTAAAAACAGCACAACAAAAGAACACGTTAAAAAATATATTATCAGGTAATTACAAAATCACAACTCAATCCCTTCCAAAGAGGTATTAGATATTTTACTGTCCAATGTAATTAATGAGAACATCTAATAAAGACTGTGCTGCTTCCACTCGATTGAGTTTTAAGCGTCCAAACTGAGGATTTTTGCACTGCTGAAGTAGAACAGATATTTCAGTGTATTGTGGAATGTCCTTTGGTATAGAATGCAAAAGTCCTTCCGGAAATTGTACAGCCAATGCTCCAGGTGCAAGTAACCCCTACACATTGTACATAATTTTTCAATTTTTAATTGCTTTCAGCTTTTTGTTGCAGAGAGACGAGAAATTATTTACTCTATAGAGAAAGTGAAAACCTTACAGCACAAATAGCATAGTAATTGTGGTCCGTCAAGGGACGCTGGCACAAATCTTCTGTAGAGAATGCAAAACATTCATTCTCTTGATTGCCGTCCTTATCACAAACTGTGGATGCACCAACGAGCAACTTGTCCGCGTCTCGAGCTTTACCTGTGAAAGATTCAATGTGATTTTAAACAGAATAAGGAGAAAGTTATAAAGAATTTTCTCTTAATACATTCTGTAGCAATATTAGTGCAGTACTTGTAATTAGAATTTCTTTATCCACAATGATGATGTTCTCCAGATCAATCATTTTGATCATGTTAGTAGTTTCTTCAACTGCGAAATTATCCGGAGAAGGATCTGTCATGTATAAGATAAAATTCGTAGGATTCTCTTCGAATTTATTTGCCATTTGGAGCAGTTGTCTAGCGATAAATGCCCTAACTTTGAAAGGCTCATTGTAATAAGCTGTCAGAGGCCTTCCCACATAATCCTCCACAACAATTCTACCACAAGAGCCATAGTAAGTTGGAAACGGCCATCCAAGTTTGGCTGGAAATGCCTTTAAGAGAAATTGACCATATATTAAGTTTCAGCATGTTTCAGAGAGTATATACAAAGCAGTGGCCAAACATCAACTCACCTGCAGTATTAGTGGCTCAGGATTAAGTAGTAAAGTTGTAAGGAAGTTTGCTAAAATTGTTTTTGGATGTTGTCCCCTATTAAAATTTTTAGCAGCGGCAACAAGAAAATCCATTTTGCGGTGGGAAGGGCACAGAAGTACATCCGATGCATCTCCAATTTTCTCTGCCAGCAGGGTCGGGTCATCAGGTTTAGAATGGTGTGAATATTCAGTGATGAGAACTTTTACTGCATCGGAAACAACGCACACATCATTACCGCTGTGACGTTCGCAAATCGTTTTGTCCAATTGATCTAATTCATTATCATGTGCCAATTTCTTGAGAACAACCTGTAACAAATGGTAATTATATTCTTTGATGAATTTCATGAAGAAATTAAAATTTTTGTTAAAAACTTACACTTTTATCCATTCCAGCCTCTTTCCAATCTGCATAGTAAACATTTTTTTGATTTGCCAGTCTCATTACAGAGTATTTCGTCCAGTCGTTCAATACAATTTTTCCCGTAAGCATTGACGGGCAAAGGTTGACACCAAAACAAGCAGGACATTTCCCTCTTTCTGTTAACTCATCCAAATTAATTGTGAGACTGAGCGAAGATGAATCACGCCTTAAGCTTCCAGTGCTCATTAAAACTAACACAACAATAACTGCCACCAGGCAGAAAAAACAAAGTATCCATCTCTGTTGTGTTTTCATGTCATGGGCTTGACGAATTCCTCCAGAACTCCAGAATCGATTTAAATTCAAGATGTAGCGAATGTCTGTTTTTAGTGTGCGTTCCGTTGGTTCATACATTAATAACAGTTGTGTGTGTATCGTCAGAGTAATTATGTAGTAAATACTCGCAGGATTTGACTGATAGCTCACGAATTACAGAAAATTATTTCAAGAGAACAATGTTCCTTCTGGCCTTAGAGTTAAAAGGTCATTTCTATTCGGTTACACGGCAAGAAATAATGGACTTTTGTTGTTATGGCCTGTAAAGTATAACAATGAAAAACAATTGTGTGTTATTACACAGATACATATAATGTAGATGCGCGTTGTATGTACAAATATATTTGCTTGTAAATGTAATGCATGCAGTTATCAACACTTACCTCTCAATGTTTGGATACGATTTAGAGTTATGAACCACGGGAACCTGAATGGGTAGCAGATTCAGTTTGAATTTCGACCTCGTTTGTCAAAGAGTCAATCTTTAAGTCATATCTATGTACAATAATCCTATGTGCGGACAGATAACAGGAATCAAAACAACATAAAATTTCCATTATGGATTCTTTCACGCTACATTTGACCAATGATATATTGTACATAACATAATATTGCTTTGTTTATGCAAGTTAATTCTTTTGCCGTTTTGTTTTTCAGTTACCTTCGCCTGGTGTCAACAAAGTGTATGGGGCGAGTCAATGGAGTGTATGGTGCCGTGGCTCCTTGGCAGTGTCGTTTCAATCGCTGTTCGCCTTATGATGCTATTGCAACGAATGCAAGCAATATCTATCTGTAATACACAATTGATACATAAGTTAACACAAGTAATTCGAACCATTACATTTGTGCATACAGATACATGTGCACAGGGTGAGACAATAAATAAGCAATGCTTTCCTCAGAATAAAATTGTATTTTTATTGTCCAAAATAATAATCCTAATTTCTTCATGAGAATACCAATTCATACTTGTATTTAATGTATGTGCCATAACATTAAACCAAAACTGTTGGGAATTGAAAAATAACCCATATCAGTATTTTTGTCACCTCGTCACAAGTAAAGTGTTTCCCTTGAAGTGTGTTTTTGAACAGTTTAATCTTAGCCGTCTTACCTAAATCAATTCGAGTGTACAGCTTATTCTTCAACGATGTTCTTTGTGAGAAAAAACTAATTTATAAATAAGAATAAATATCGTAAAATCATTTCACCACGTAGATTAAGTGTGCAACAGAAACCCAACTACACAGCATCATATTTTTCAACAGAAATTTAGAGAAAGTTTTGTCACTTCGTGGCACCCTGTACAGGTACAACGCATAATGACTACAAATGAAGAATGACTATTAGTTTGTGCGTTTGTAGGTGATAAAACGATTACGTCATAGATAAACAGTCAGTCACATAGTGCATGCCCTATAGGGAGCAAAGATTACTTTAGTGTATTAGTCATACGAAAACTAATTTATGTTCATCCTTTCACCTTTCCTGCAATTACAACGAATGCTTCAACGGTTATGAGTATCTGGCAGCCTTGCTTTTAGCCTGGTATCACTGCTAACTGCAGATACGCATTATAATTAAATATGTACTTATACCATGTACTCATAAACTAGCAAACTCGTAATATTACTTTTAATGCAAAAGGATTTGGTGCATACCACAAACAACTAAGGCTAAACTCATTGTGAATCTTACCTTATTTACACATAATATAGGTATATGGTATACTGCTAAGTATATTTTGGCTTCTGCACATTGGAAATTCAGCTTGCCGGTGCAACAATGTTGGCTAATTAAAAAATCATATAGGTAATTAGTGCTGCCCATAAAAAATACTGCTTTACGCGTTAGGCTGACTTTTTTAAAGGAATGTATTTATGCTTTATACCATCTTCCACTTGTGTAAACTACTTAGCCAAGTGTAAAGTGCTTTCTATTTTTGCTTGTTGGTTTGTGGACACCTTCGATATGTTTACATTCAACGACTTTATTATACCTAATATCTATACTGTCAAGACTGTCAACCTTGTGGTACAATTTTAATAAAAAGTGTACATAAATTACATTGGACTATACAGTGCAGTGCAGATATTGCATAAAGGTCATCGATATTATTAAAGCTTCTCATATTTGCAGAACTCGTAAAGGCTACTTTACGAACGAGAGCGTCTACTACGTAGTGAACTATGAGCTTATAAATGTGGAAAGGTATTATTATAATTTATTCAATCAGTGCTACAGAATATCCTAAAAGCGAACAGGTACATAGTAAGTTGCCAAATTCCGTTCATTAATTGGTCAAAGGATGAGCCACAGTATGCATCTATTTAGTAGATGAACTTGTAGCTTAAATTTTAGTCGGGTATCGCATACCAACAACTACTATGCTAGATGCACTATTACACAAATATACTACTACAAAGTAGAACTGATTAAACCTCTGTGCACTAAAAGTACGCATACATAATTATACACACGGTAGCATAATTAATAAGTACCTATGACGTTTACATCTACTTATGTGAACGCAGTATTGTGGGTCTTTGGATATGTGACTATGTGACTGCATCGTTCTAAGATTACAGTCTCAAATACATTGTTTGAATATATAGATCTCTATGGTTTGAATGAAAGGTTTAATTGGTCGAATTGATTTTAAAAATAATTGTAACACTGAAAAGGTATTGACCCGACGCAGGCATTCGATTCTTCAGGACATTATACACTGTAACTTGTAACTGAAACAGTGGACTCCTAAGCATACAGATACTCACACCACTTGGAAATGACAATATTATAAGCACGGATATGGGTGAAATTACGCACACAGATCTAACTGTAGAATATTTAAGGGTCAGTTTTAACATTTCAAAATATAGTATAATGATTGTTTTAAAAAAATCCGTCAATAATTTACATACAACATGTGTATCAATAATAAATAATCTAACTTATATGAACGCACATTTACAGTTGTTGTACATGAAGTAGAGATAATTTGATGCACAATTATATATTTCATTGCATTTCATCAGTTTGAATTTCATTATTGTATTATTGCAAAGTTCAGTGCTTCAAACTTACAACTCACACTGAATGTGGAGTAGTAAAAGGTATTTAAAGCCCCTCATAATAGCAAAGCAACCCTTGTACTAATTAGTCATTTTAAACAATGGGGATTACGATTACAGTTACAGATATGAACTTTACAATTTGTATAAATAGGTAGATTTAGATTCAATTTATTTAATACAACAAACTCAGCAGCAATATTATTCAATTATACGTTAGAAACTTATATGGTTTAGTGCAATGCAATTTATATACGGATTGCAAAGTGTATGGTGTTGTACCGCATTTAAGTACCTCATACTGGCCTTATGAATATGATCCGTCTTTATCGTCATCCGTTTTCAAGTGTTAAAGATATGTGGAACGGTTAGTACATATATGGGGTATGGAGAATACCATAGAATGATGAAGAGTTGCAAATTATTACTTTATTAAGGAAAATTCGTGATTTTAGTACTACAGTACTACTTTTAGGCCAAGCTCGCTCACGACGATTGGAAATAAAAATAAAGCTTATCAACATCTGGATATATGTAGATAGTTATTAGTATATTATAACTATGTATCACTAATACACAGATGCAAACTTACTTAAAAATATCTGACCAATGGGATTGACCAGGCGCTAGAAGCGAACTGTAAGTTGTAAATGTACATACATAGTATCGTACGTCAAATAAGAGGAAGCACGTGTTCAATAAACATCGCAATCAGTGTGATCGGGAAACTGGCAAAATTTATTGGAACAATTAAAGTTTAGTGCACTGGCCATTTTGTCTTGAGGAAGTTTTAGAATCACACTAGTTTTTTAACGATGTCATAATGGGTCATATAATGAGGTATATGTAATGCTTTGCTTACAATAAAAGTTATGCTACATATTTATATGATTAGGGATTAGTTGCACGACCCCACGTGACGGGGTTGCAAACACTAATGTGTACTTCATGCAGTTAACCATGTAAATCAGCATTGCATCCATATACATCCATGCAATACCAACATGCATGCATATAAATATAGCATGTATTATATTAAATTGTATTTAAATGACGTTTTCTTACATTTTACATCAGGAAAATAAGTTTTCACATGGCCCTCGTGGGCCGAATTCATTTAGTCACAATTGGCAACTTAGAGGGCACCGCATTTAAACCATTTGTTCTAGATCCTGCAGATTTGCGAAATCTCAACTTTAGCAATTACATTGTTATCACTAGCAGTTAAAGGATACCCACACTCACACTTACACGATTTCTAATGATAGGTTATGTGTATGGGAGTGTATACTATCTAAGTGTGGTCCCGTATTGTAAATCGTAATGCGATCGAGTGTCATATGCACTTTGCATGTTTGTATTTACGTATAGTTATTTTTACAACCACATTAGTGTAAGTGTTTCATCAGAGTCACACAAGTCACAACGGAATCACTTGGATGAGAACGATGACCTTAAAGTTCAATTTAAATTCAATATATTTGTTCGTGCCGAATCCTTATCATTCGTACACATTAAAAATACACATTATCTGTTGAATCTGCTAGACCAAAAACTTTGTCCATCTTAAATACGGTTAATGTATTGTATGTACCTCTTTGTAAGTGTAGTACGAACATGCTCAGAGCCGCGAACCGTAGTACCAATCCGGGCTCAAATAGTATCGGCACCCACGACATTCTGTTCATAAGAATTAACGTTTTATGGTTTTAAAGATTAAAGTTTTAAAATCTATTCAGACTAGTCTGCGGTCACTTTTAGCACAAAAATTGTCGAAAAATGTCTATTTTAATCTACTACTTGTGGTCAAGGGGAATTAAATCAATTACAGACAATTATTAAAGTTTTCGGAATCGCTACCCAATTATTGATTTTTGTAGAAAGGCAACAACAGAGGCAATATCATGAATAATCGATTTGAATTCAGTCATCAGCATACAATTTCTTCTCCAAAAAATACTTTTCCAAAATTAATGATCCATCACATCACGGTCCATCAGTTATTCCAACATACGGGTGTTCACCCCACCCCTTCGAACTTTAGCCAATAACGCCAACAAATTTCGCCTGCGGCGGTTTTTTTGGCACAATATAGTAGAAAATTTACATACTTCCTTCCAAAATGTGATTTATGCATTCATTTTAGTTGAATTCGGCCTTAAGATTCATCTGACTAAAAACACCCCGCTAAGCTGAGTCCTAGATCCGCCACTGCTTGGGATTCAAAACGAAATCCCCCAAAGGCGGAACTTGACGAAAATGGATCCTCTCTGGGTATAACAGGATGAAACCTTATTTTAAATGAAAATGACCTTTGGGCTGATTTGGCTGATACAAAGAGTGTGCATAGTCTCATCACACCCCCATTTGTTAAGTTCAAAGTCAAATTTTATTGGGGTAGAGCATTACGCCGTGGGGTAGAGCTTTGCAAATACTAATTTTATTGGTGATTAGTACTTGTATATCTTCGGAGGATTTCAAATAATGTTTGTTTTATTAGTACATGCAGTTCTGGAATGAACAATTTTGCAGGGAAGAAAATCACAAGGTTTTTCTCAATATCAAATAATTTCCACCAACAATGTGCATAAATGGCAGTTTTGATTTTAGCAAACCCCAATGGGTCGGGTTTTGGTCGAAAACCCAAACCCAATGCGGCACACCCCGCAATTTTGTTCCATTTAATGAAGCCAACTTCTTCTCTGGGTACTGATAGAATTGATGTAAATAACATGCGACTCTATCTAAATCGCTAGAATATGAAAATTGTCGTGTATACTTCATCGCTTTTTTAATGGGATAAAAAAATATTCAACTGGGAAGCAAAAACAACCCTAAAGGCTAATTTAATGCGCCTAGCTTCACTCGTGCACCGTGCACTAAATCTGGGCATTTAGAACTACACAATTAATGGTATTATGCGTTTAGGAAGAAAAAATTATGAATGAATACATGATTCCATTTGAATTCGTACATTTCAACTTTAGTAAATAAGTAAAAACTTATTTGTAGTACACAATTTACACAAATCCGTTTTGAACTTTTTTGTGCGTAATTGCATTTTGTATTTTAAATAGATGCTCGTGCCAAGGATTTGAATCATGCTTTGTTGTAATACGAGAAGAGAGTATAGATGAAGCTGTAGAGTGAATTCAATTGGAAATTCTTGTGAAACGCGCGCCCTCATGCTGCTCGTCGTCATTTTGGACTCGCTTGGACAGAGTGAGTTTGTATTTCGTATAACGAAACGAGAAAATGCATCATGCTTTCTTAGCTTTTGGAGGTGCCCATTCTTGCTTTTGTGATTGTGACCCGCTGCTGGCATATCTGACTCAATATAATATAATACATATATGTACATTTCCTATAAACTCACTATCAGTGCAAGAAAATAAGCGATTAAAACAGAGTATTATTATAGCATTCATATACTCTATTCTACAGAGTTCATCCTATTGCCTTCCCTGTACTACTAGTCAACGGTAAGGCGTACGTAAAATCATTTTATCTTTCTACCTAATAAATGCATATATGCTGTGTGTACTATTATATCACGACAGTGTGGTAGTTTGCTTTGATCGTCGTAACTTTCATAACGAACGAACGGGCACGTCGTGTTATTTAAGGGTGTCTGTCGGTGAAACAATCCAAATAAATTAGTTCCATTCAGTCGCCAATTTGTTTATTTAATTATTGAATTGAGTTGACGAAACTTTTCTGTGCAGAGTTAAAGATTACGTCCGATTTTAACATTTAGCAATATTAAAATTGAATGGTGAATAGGCCCAAATACACTTGCTTGGGTCAGTGAATTTCATTTATGAATGTTAATCAAGAACGACACAAAAATATCGAAATTGCCGAACGCGAGCTATTCTTATTGTGGTAAATACGTTTCAACTTTGGACAGTCAAAAGTCAAAGGTGAGGAATCCTAAATCATAAATAGTTGCAGCGATCAGGTTAATCAACACTAAGCGTGCATAGGTAATATTAAACAACCGTTAAAGTGTTATTACAACTTGACTTTCTAAATGTTGTATTTTTTCTCAACAAAAACCATTTGAAAGTTTATATTCGGCGTACGCAATAATACACACATACATTCTCTCTAAAAACCAATGTATAATAGAATTATTTTATAAATTCTTAAAATATAGCCGTGGGAAAACATCATTATAGTTTATGCGACCAATGGTTTTTTCGTTGTTTAAATGCATGCACGACTGCCCAGTCGTCGCTACTTTTAAAGGGCCCAAAATCTTATCCACAGGTTGACTAGTGGTTTTGAAATTTGTCAAAGTAAACCAGTGGTTGCTAAAGCTAAGGTTGTGGGACCTAACCTATCTATGTTATGCGTACAAGAGATACTAAATGCTGCCAAGTATGTATAACAAGGATAGGTTAGGTTTTAAACGACTGTCCGATTTTACATCTTAAGGACTAGTTTTAAAACTTAACTCAAGTTTGGTCTCAAATTTTCATTAATTTCAATGTCACTATTGATAAAAAGTATGTGGGGGATTTTTTAAGAATTAAATGGGCAAGATTTGGCACATTGTTAGAATTTCTTTGTATTATGCACGAACAGCTGAACATACGATTGGATAAACGATGACTAATAGTTTCTCTGAAAAAATGTCATAATAAAGTTGATTGAGGGACCGTGTCATACGAACCCTTTTGTGTGTTCTCGAGATTTAAAAAAAAACTTGGTTCCTGATAGCAAGATCTATAAATGAAGCCGTGTATTTGGTACTACTGGCAATAGTGGTAGTAGTAATCATTAGTAATAGTAATGGATGAAGAAGCTGAACAATTGTGTCAAATCATGTCACTAATACAATCTGCGAACTGCGAGTGCATATCTGACAATTGATCGACAAATAGAACTAATATTGCCATTCACAAATTATATAATACCAAATTTAAATAAATAAAACAACATTTTTTCCAATTTCAGGTTATCCCTAAAACATTTGCTACTGTGCACTACCGGGGTCGCGTTTACTAGCTAACAGTTTCCTCACATCATTCACAAGATTAACAATGGCTTCTGACTCCAGATCGCGAATGGAATATTTTAAGAACAAAGGGAAGGACCAAGATGTAAGATTTATCGTCCCACCTAATCTGTAGAGATCGTCTAGCTGTTGTGATGATTATAAAATTAGAATAAATTATAGTAAAAGTGTGGATGATTATGTAATTCGACAACTAGACCAGGCACAAGAGCTGAAATTAAGTATTGATTTTTCGCTGATTGTTATTACTGTTTATAGGAAATGAGACGAAGGCGTAATGAAGTAACTGTTGAATTGAGAAAAAATAAGCGTGACGAAACCTTGCAGAAACGAAGAAATGTACCTCAAACTGATGCGACTGATGACGAAGGCGAAAAAGTAAGTGACACAACGGATAATGCAGTAATTTGTTCACATCTTATGTATTAATGCGCATTAACTTAAGTGTTTAAATTGTATTTTGCATTACATTAGCCCTTGCCTGCTAACTTGACCCAGCTTGTTGAACAAGCTAGTTCTCCAGATGAACAGGTGCAGTACACAGCTGTGACAGCAGTAAGGAAACTCTTGTCGTCTGATAGAAATCCTCCGATCGATCCTCTGATTAACTGCGGAATATTACCTATATTGGTCAATTGTTTAAACAATACAACTAAGTGAGCACATTTAATAATCCCATAAATTATAAAAGTAAAGGTTCCACCCACAACATAATAACAATATTTAATTTTCCTTGTGTGAATCGTTTAGTCCAGCTCTACAATTCGAAGCAGCATGGGCACTGACGAATATTGCATCTGGAACTTCACTGCAAACGCAAGCAGTTGTACGTGCTGGAGCTGTTCCCTTATTCCTTATACTCTTGGCTTCTCCTCATCAAAATGTTTGCGAACAGGCAGTGTGGGCTTTAGGTAGGGTACACATTTCCGTTTTGAATTGGAAAATGACAAGATTATTGCCAAACATAATGATTTTATGGCGTTCATAGGAAATATAATCGGAGACGGCCCTCAGCTGCGAGATTATGTGATTGATTTGGGTGTCGTTCAACCTTTGTTGAATTTTATCAAACCGGATATACCCATTACATTTTTAAGAAACGTCACATGGGTAATCGTAAACCTCTGTCGTAATAAGGATCCTCCACCTGCTCAACAAACGTTGCGAGATATTCTCCCAGCGTTGAACGTTCTTGTTACTCACACAGACACTAGCGTAAGTGGAGTTTAATAACTGTTGTTTAACTGGAAACACTAAGTATTTTTAATATTTTTTAAGCATGCATAAAACGATAACAATTCGTTGTATTATTAGGTATTGGTTGATACTGTATGGGCATTGAGTTATTTGACTGACGGAGGAAACGATCAAATTCAAATGGTGATTGACAGTGGTGTCCTTCCTCAATTGGTTTCACTATTATCGCATCGAGAAGTTAAGGTGAGGATGCTCAAGTGTAAATATGTCGTAATGCTGGAACTTTTTTTAAATGGTTTTGTTTTCCTATACACAATTTATTTAATGATGTGATTAGGCATCACATGTTTCTAAAATTGGGAATGATCATTGATTTTACTTAGGTTCAAACTGCAGCAGTTAGAGCTGTGGGTAACATTGTGACTGGAACAGATGAACAGACTCAGGCGGTGCTTAATTGTAATGCTCTTTCCCATTTCACCGGCCTCCTCAAACATGCCAAAGAAAAGATTTGCAAGGTAACAGTAATGGCTATTTACTTGTCTATTTATTTCTTATATAAATATATAATTATTCTTATTACTCATATGTAGGAAGCGGTTTGGTTTTTATCGAATGTGACGGCGGGAAATCATGCACAAGTTCAGGCTGTTATAGACGCTGATCTTATCCCTCTGATCATTCACCACCTGGAGAAGGTAAATAATCGTAAATGTTACCAGTTTTGCAGATTAATGATTTATATATACTTTTTATAGTTATTTATTGCTGACAAAAATATACATCTTGTTAATAGGGTGAATTCCAAACTCAAAAAGAAGCTGCATGGGCAGTGAGTAATATGACAATTAGTGGAAATAAGGAACAGGTAGCCTACCTAATAAATTGTGGCGTCATCCCGCCTTTCTGTAATCTCCTGAATTGCAAAGACTCACAGGTGAGCAATTCTCAATTTCTTTCGCTTTTGAGAGAGGAGAAAACAATCTATTTATTGCAACTGAACAAAAAATTTTGTCTTGCCATAGGACATAAATTATGATTTGTAATGAAAATAAATAAATTTTGTGCGTAACCATCTCTTTTCAGGTAATTCAAGTTGTATTGGATGGTATTCATAACATCTTGAAAATGTCATCCACAGTTGAAGTAGAACGAGTTTGCAACATGATTGAAGAATGTGGGGGTTTGGACAAAATCGAGTCCTTGCAAAACCATGAAAACATTGACATTTATAGAATTGCCTATGAAATCATTGAAAATTACTTCTCCGACGAAGTAAATACATTTTTTACTTTATATTTAGAAAATCCAAGAATTTTTAGATTGTAAAAAACTAAATGTGTGTTTGTTTTTCGTTTAGACCGAAGAAGATATTAATTTAGTTCCGGAATCTGGTGAAAACACCTTCCAATTTGATCCTAACACAGGAATGCCAACTGACGGTTTCCAATTTTAGTGAATGTTAGGAACCGATTACTTACATTTGAAGTTTAAAGTCATATACTACGGATTTGAGTAAATCTTTGAAGATCCTAGGTTCCAGACTACTTTTATCTTCGCACATTATAAATATTAGATCTGTGGCATGATATCCTTGACACGCTGCAAATCTAAATCTACGATCCAATTAATTTCTTGCATCAGATACAAAAAACACGTCACATTTAATAGCCTGTGTACATGATTGCATCCACCAATACAATACAACTACATTACATTACATACATACAAACATACATATAACATATTTCAAAACGCAGTACAGTTCTATACATACAAAGGGAGCAAAAACAAAAACCCTGTATCATTGGCACACATCACATTATTGTTGTAGCTACGTTTAATGTTTCGTTCATTTGGTCCTTCTTGATTTACATAGTTAGTTTAGTGTATGTCCAATGATAAAAAATGTGAGAAAATCGGATCTAGCAAATATTTAGCTAAACAAGACAAAAAAATTAACAAAGACACACATTACATACATAGTCTAAGTTAATGCTAACCTCTTACCTAATATCTAACTTTCAACTTGTTATTATTAAAAATTACATTCTACTCATTGTACTCTGTAAGGTAGTGTCGTCAATGAGGTGTCATATAATGTAATGTATGTGTATTGTAAGGCGAGGTCTGAATGTCTCCAAGCCTAATAACTACTAACTACACTGGTTTCGTACGTTCGATGCGTATATATTATTATTAGTGAAAATGACTGCCTGCTTTTACTGGCTCGGTAATCATTTATAGTATAATGTACTGGACTAATAAAACTGAATTCATCTTTACATATTAGACTATAGCAAAGAAAAACGCGATCCTCCAAACTTTTTGACTGTGGAAAAACTGCAATAACGATATACCTTATTGTCGCAAGCCAAGACAAGGGAAACTGGTTTGACTGTCTTGTATTTATAGATAAATAAGAATAAAGTCTCGTTTACCTCGACCGTACTGTACGTATCTTATGTAACGTAACGTATTTAAATATTTTGTAAAAACGACTTGATATTGATAATGTTAAAATTGAGATTTCCAAATCGAAGACAGGTATTGTTTCTTATTGTAGTAGCTACAGTGAGTCAAAAACTTTGGATGTTCCAGTAGTAATGGTTATATATAAATTTAATAAAACGTACATTTTATGTTGTAAGAGTTCGTCGAGATGCAGTAGTTCTCTACACACAGTAATTACTAATTATTATCTAATAATACAATATCTATTATTAAGATGGATAGTTTTGGATTCACATCATGTCCACTGAGAAGGCCATATAAAATAGTAGTATATATTACCAGTATGGCGTACCCGAAGGTAATGATGTGTTCCTTGTTGGTCTCCAGCGTGTGAAGGACCTTTGCTTAGATTGGTTATCTTAGTAATTAAAAAATACTTTAATAATAATTGTTATTAATAACTTCGCAATCGTGTGTGATGAAAATGAAAGCATGGAAGACTAATTACGTTAGGTACACATTATAGTTAAGGACAATATAAAGTAAGAATCCATTATACATATAATAATAATAATAAACTAGAAAATCACACATCTACATGTATAAAAATTATATATACGTAGGTACATACTTACCTTAAACTAGAATATAATTAAGTTCGATAAAATTATTCTAAGTAGGTAAATTGTTAGCTATATTAATTATGTTTATTAGTTGCATTCATGAATTCTATCCTATGCTACAGCTATTACAATTATTACAATATTATGGTGTTGTATGAATTGTACACAATACAATAAAAACTGCATTGTGTTGATTAAAAGATGCGACATCAATATTAATTTTTTAAAACTTACCTTGAAATATGTGCACACAAATTGAAAAAATTAATCACAAAGACACAGAGCTATAGTAATATAAGGCAAAGACAAGAGATGATTTATTCATATTTATGTAGAAAATCTTATTTTGTTCGCGGTGCAGTAATAATGTAAATCGTACATACATACAATGCACTTGTCACTAGACTTTTTTGAATCTCTCTTCTAGTATTTTAACTAACTCCGACTGTATGTTAATCCCATCTCCCCCATCATCCCACCTCTTTTTCCACCAAAACGTAAAACTCTCACAAATTCCAATACCGAATTAGTGAGGTGGCGCACTATTTGCCTAAATTTTGTCAAACATGATCGCTATGAAACTAAGAATTTTTGGATGATGTTGATTACACAATATTACTATAATGATTGCTATATATTACTATTATGATTACACAATATATAAATTTTAGCCTGCTCGAGTAATTTTTAATAGAGAAAGATTAAAAATTTCGTATCTGTGATTTAAAAAAAAGATTTTTAAAAAATCGTTTGGACTACAGGAATCGAACCTGTGATTTTTCAACATCGCAGTACTCGCAAATTCTTCGATCTATTTCGTTAAAATTAATTATTTATTAATCCATATGTAAAATGTAACCGTTAAAGTCGGATGGAATGGGAGAAGAGAATATTCAGGACTTTCCTTCGATCCCAAAGCCCAGTATATGGTGAATAGGGGACGCGAGTAAAGGGCTCTTCTGGGACGAAAGCTAAGGATGGAAGGGATATTTTACAATTTGAAATGGAAGGATTGGTTTTAGACATTTTTATTATATAACAGGACAACAGGGAACCAGCAAAATGCTTTTCTTGCCTCCTGGCCCTAAAAATGAAGGTTTACGCCACGGATGAAATACCCGATGACATAATTTTAGAAGTATTACATCCCTGCGACATACTATTATTTCGGTATTTAAATGTCACATTTTATTACTATTAGCAGATCTGCCTAGGATAAGCAGGCACCAAAAATCATAAAAAGGCATGCAGAAAACACCCAAGATTTTTGTCTGACTGACTCCGAGAGTCCTAATAAAAGACAAAAACCAAATTCGTGGGTATATGTAATGTAAGTATTACCAAAAATTTGCATTCGTTTTTGCATTTCACTGAATACTTCTTTGTTTGTAACAAGTAACAAGTGAGTACGTAGTACGTAGTACGTAGATATGATTATGCTATCACACGTTTAAGCTGGCGCGTAATTTCAAATTTGGATCGAGTCTAGTTTGGAATTTGGAGAGTTTTTTCGATATATCTATCTTTGCTTCTGTTAAGGTTTGGAACTTTGGAAGCTTAATATTATGTAACATTTACTAAAACACTGATGACTAAAAAATGTTGAATGTTAAAATGTGTT
>JABASC010002448.1:0-17589 GCA_019776185.1 Plutomurus gul | reverse complement strand
TTTACAATTACATGTTGTCTATTGTAGGTGTACTCAAACCAGACGAAACACACTGTACATCAACATTATATCACAGCCAGAGCGAGAGACGAGCATTCCATAAGCACACTATCCTCTCTCTCTCTCTCTCCCTGTCTCTCTCTCTCTCTCATAATGTTTTGTCAGCACATTAACAACCGCTGGTTAAATGTGCAATGTGCCATTGTGTTGTTGTAGGGAAAATCCTTCAGAGAGTTAGTATCCACAGGCTTCAGGAAATGTCAAATCATTTCTTCACAAAGCCAACAACCACACACACTCAAGCTCACACTTGCCACCACCACCACCATTCAATAGCACACACAAATAGCACAAATAGCCAACGCAAACAAACACACAATCGAATCAGCCCAAAGGGCTAATAAGAAACTGGCTGGCTCTTTTGTGCACGTATCATCCCATGACACTCTCTCAATACTCACATCATCTCCTACATTACCCACTGTCCGTCGACAATAAATATATCATTTTGGCTATAGAAAAGTAGATAGGTTATAAAATAACTAAAAAAAATATTCGCAAGTGTGTGCTCAAGTGCTGAGTTCGAAAAGTGTGTGCATCTATCTTGTCTTGTTTTTGAACAACATATACACAGATAATAATACATGTAATAAGCCACCTCCTAAAGAGAGTCGCCATCACCACAACCACCACCGCCAGACTACCTTCTGTAGTAGTACTTTGTCAACGTTGGTTATCACATCGGTAAACCTTCTTATCAAAATTACTGATAATCCCCTGTAAGCCCTACCAATAAGTAAAAGTTATACGTTCCATGGAATTGTGTGTCTGCAAATTTGCAGGCCTTGCCAAAATTCACTCAAATAATAATATTACTGCTGCTGTAGCCAGTAATAAGTAATATTTCCTTGGAGGATTTTCCTAATTCAGCCACAATTTCCTATTCTGAATGCGATGCGGTGTGCATAGGATGTTGACCGACCGTTCATATCAATGACAACCCGTATTGTGTTGCTGTTAAATATAGCTTAATGTAACATTGAGTGGCACGACACGACTGTTAAGCGTCTGCTCTTTACACAATACAATATACATATGGCCTCTACTTTTGACCAGTTATTATTTCAGAGCACAATGGTGGTAAGTGGTAGTGGTAGCGAGAATTCCGATGAATAATTGCCAGTTATTAGTTGTATGTAAGAGAGAGAACAATCGCTGACTAACGATGCTCCATACTTTACACTGGCTCACTGTCCAATAAATCATTCATAGCTACATACAGACAGACATCAATTTTGGTACGCAGATTAAGATTGCAACTTTTCCCCTGTCTACTAGATACATGTATTTATAACTCCACATGTGTGTCTACATGTAAGTAACAGGTAAATAATAGTAGTCCGAGTTCAGGATTAACAGTTCCGCTGAATCCATTGTACGTGCTTTGTTAAGTACAAGTGTGGGCACAGACGCAACAGTAGTACATAGTACAGATAGTTGGATCTTCCAATTTGGAAGTGGAGGAGAGTAAACCTCAAGACGAGCAGCAGAGTTGTTGCGGCGGAGGAGACAAGAAGAGAGGAGAAGTGCATTGTAGTCTCGTGTAGTAGTGTAGTATAATAAATAGTGTTGGTGGAAGAGAGTGAAGTTGTTGGTTCTTCTCGGCGAAATAGAAAAGTTGCTTACCTTTCAGCATGTCAGTTTATTGTATTTATTATTTGAATCCAGTTGGATTTGTCGACTGCACTTGACGGCCGGCTCAAAGGATCCTTCTTATTATTATTATTAGTTTCTGCTGGTCGTGTGTGCGACTGCCACTGCTGTTTATGAATGTGATGTAACATTATATGTTTAGCTTGGCTCTACTATTTGTAACACCTATAAATCTGTTTGCGCGAATTGCAATGAGATCTTATAGAAAGAATTGAGTGTGGACAGATACAGCAGAATCATCGAGAGAGACCGCAGCAGCATCGAGAGGAAAGGAACGCAGTCGACATTTGGACGCAGACCGACTTCCACTTTCTGTTGATTCCATTTCACATCCATTGAATAGACATTAAATTAACATTGTTTTGTTTTCTGCCGTTGCCAAAAGATTTGAGTGCTAGCTGCTCGTAAACTCGTTGTACTGCTCAGGACATGAAAAAGCTGCACAAAACTAGAAACGAGAGTATTTAGTACAGTGAGTGAGTATACAGGAGAGAAGTTAGTGGTGGTGGTGAGTGTGAATACATTCAATTAGAAATAGTTTTCTTGTGGTGAACTAACTACCAGTAGTTGTTGTGTTTTATGTGTTTTATTGTTGTGGTGTGAGATTGGCGGCGGCTGGAATGAAGTCGTAGTAGAAGAATTGCATTCTCCTTCAACGTACTGCGTGAGTGAATAGAATAGAAGTAATAGAAGTTAGCGTGAGTGAGTGAGTGAACGATTACTGCTTGTTAATGCAGCAGACCCTGGTGAGACTGCTTCCAAGAGGATTCCTCAGTTTTGCCTTGGAGTCTCGTCTCATTTTCACCTTGGCTGTTTTCTAGCTCGTCTGCTAAATCTTTTCAAGTGCACCAAATAATCCTATTGATTTATTACTGTTTTTTTTCAACGAATAATTACTGAATTGCACTCAATAAACTGCGTAAACAGAGCCTGGGGATACAAAACTAAATACTACTACAGAGAAGTGATATTGAATTGATATTTGAAAATTCTAACAGTAAAATGGGTTCTAGCGAATACTGGATAGATGAAAGAGTTCGGGGGAAAGATTTCTATCTGGATTATGTAATTGGAGGCGAAATGGGGAAGTAAGTCGTCGTTGTATTTGTAAAAATGAAATAAATAATTATTAAATAATAATAATTAGATGCAAAGTGACCATAATGATCAATGTCTGTGCTTTTCAGAGGTGTTACTTCTTGTGTCTATCGCTGCACTCAGAAGTCTAGCAAATCCCAAATGGCATGCAAAGTTATTCAGAAAGAGGTAATTCTTCGGAAAATAACCCTCTTGTACTTTTATTGTTTGTTCGTTAGCAGTACACAGAAAATTAGCAAATAGTTTGAATAACAATTAGCATACAAACGGTTGTCTTTTGTAAATTAGGCAATTGATGTGAATGCGTACATGTAATTATTATTTATGCAAACAAAACTAAGCAAAGTTCTTGGAACCCTGCGTGAAAAAACATGTTTACTTTGCTAAGGGGTGTTCTATGCATCTCTCTTTTGATAACATCGTCATAAAATATCGCACAATTTATGTACAAATGCCCCTTTGCGCTTTACGTCGTAAAATCGCAAGAATCTTTTTATATTACATCGGATGTAATGTACTGGCCACAGCTTGTAGGCATTAGTAATGCCTATTCACTCAACATAAGCTATCATATATTTGTTTCCCACATATTGAGAAATATTATGTATTCTACATGAATGCGAGCGAGTAAGAAGCGTTCTTGGGTAAGAAATCAAGGTTGAATTTCAAATGAGACGTACACCATAAGCTACGTGTAATCACGTATACACGTAAATGTATTTATAATAGCGGAATATGCTAAAAAATTCATGACTCGCATCAGTAAGAATCTGCAATGCATCGGTAACTTTTAACGTGTATAATTTGTACTTGGTTTGGAAATTGATGTTTGTAACATGTGAAAGCACAATAAATAAATATGTAGTAATATGTAAATAAAGGAATGGTAGGCTCATGGTAGCTAATTATTCTGGGAATCGATTCCATTTTCCTGCAAACTATATTTCTTAGACAAAACGGGAAAAAAATTTCGCTGGTTTTTTGGTGGTTTTCTTTTCTGTTGTGGTGATACTGTGATACTATAGTGAACTAGTATAAATGAGGAAATTTACTTTGAGCGTATATTTTGTTTGCATTTCAGGGACAGGGAAAAAGAAGGAAAGTTATACACTCAGAAATTGAAGCGCTGTTGAAATTGGATCATCCAAATATTGTAAGCAATCCAATTGGGGAACTGTAAATAATATGGATTACTAATTGTGAAAGAGATGACTTGATGAAGGAGCTTGATGTATGCGCAGGTACAAATGAAAAGCATTTATGAATCTCCTAGGGAGGTTTTTATCGTATTAGAATTGGCGGATGGAGGCGAGCTCTTTGACCGAATTGTCAAAAAAGGACATTACAGTGTGAGCACTTTTTTGAATACTGATAAAAATGAATAGAAATATGAGTTATTTTATTCAAGGGGTTAGTATGTAAAGACTTTACATGAAATAACATAAAATGTCATAAACGTATACTTCTAGGAAAAAGAAGCCGCCCGAGTAATCAATCAAGTCCTTAGTGCACTAGAGGTAACCTTTTTCTACTTTCTTGTACATTTCTTGTATCGTTTGAGACAATGAATATTAAATGATGTGTTTGAACTCACGCGAGTAATATTATAATTTATGATAAAATCATGTTAAGATTCACATAATTCGAAATAGTAAAAGTTTTCAACATTATTGTTCATAATTTGATGATAGTGTGATGTTTACATGACTTTAACCACAATATTTAGAAAATCCGGTTTATCATAGAATACCAGTTATTTATTTAATCCTGTAATTGACAAGGTTCATGGTGAACTTTTCAATATACTTATTTTCAACAAAAATTTAACTTCTCTAATACAAATCGGTTATTCAGTAAAAATTGCGAAAAATATCTAGACAGATTTTCAGATTTGTGTTTGGTTTCTCCGTAATTTGTAAAAAATATCGATTGCAGTACTCTCACGGCAAAGGAATCGTACACCGTGACATCAAACCAGAGAACATTCTCTATCAGTCAGCCTCGGACGACTCTCTCATTAAAATCAGTGACTTTGGTTTTGCGAAAACGGTTGACGAACACACAATCATGATGACTTTCTGTGGAACAATTGGTTACTGCGGTAAGACCAAAAAAACAAGTTGAGCAATCGAATAATATTAACAAACATTCAATCGAAGTCTAATAAATGTATTTAAATCATGAAAATGGTTTTCTCTGCACTCAATTGATTTCCATTTGTTGTTTCTGTTGTTGGCCTGCCACCACCAGATTTGTCTTGCAGTACGACTACCATATAATTTTCTAATAATTTATATTGCAGCTCCTGAAGTGATTCTGAAGAAACCTTATAGCGCTGCCGTGGACATATGGTCACTTGGAGTTGTCCTCTATATCCTGTAAGCACTTGTAGTAAAATTCCACAAAATGCTTTACGATTACAAATTTCGATGTGACAACAGATAAAATTGACATGTTACTTATTGCCAAGAAAGTGATTGCTATCTACCTGTAGATTGCATGGATATGATAATGTGAACCATTTTGGGTGGATATTGTTTATTACAGTCTTTGTGGCTATGAGCCTTTTTGGGCAGAGGATGAAATTGGCGTACAGAGAAAAATTGTGCATGGAGAATATGAGTTTGAAAGCCCCTATTGGGACGAAATATCAAGACCCGCAAGGGGGTTCGTTGAACAGGTTTGTCAAGTGGATTGAATTAAAACTCTCAGTGTTTCAGTTTGAACAGCTTTTTTTAAATTTTGACCGGATCACCGGTTTTAACATTTTTTTGGGGTCGAAATGGTTTATATTGGTCGATATGGTCGAAATATACGTATACTACAACATGAAAGGGCTTGCCTTGTTATATCTACTCAAGTTTCAAAAGTATACTTTGTACTTGGTTTGCCGACATGGTTTAATATTTCAAAGTGATCAATATGGATACATATTGACATAAAAAGTGTAAAAAAAGTTTATATTTAGTATTTGTTTGTGTATGACAAATCAATCAGTAATTAGAGTGGAGGAACGTCAATGTGGATTCTAATTTCGACCAATCTCTAGCAAATATGCGAGCAGTTTTGACCAGGTCGAACTGGTTAAAACCGCGTACAACGACCGGGTGGTTGAAACCACCACGAAACACTGTAAACTCGTGCCACGACTGCTGTGTTGTTCTGTAGTGCCATGTCTTGTAGTGTTATGCTAATTGCAGTAATTACCTCCTACGAATGTTAACTCTACGTATATACACATCTGTAGATACAATAAATTGACCATAAACCATTTAAACCCACGCCAAATTATTTGGACTATTATTTTCTGCCTAGCCTGCTGGGGAACTGATAGATATAATTATTGTATTTAAATAAAATGTGTTGTTGCAATGCAGATGATCACTGTGGCTTCAGATAAACGACCCACTGCAACCGAAGCACTCTGTAATCCCTGGGTCAAAGGTCAGCTCGCTCAGGATACTCATCTGAAATCCACTCAAGACCGAATCAGGGAATTCAAAGGCAAACGGAAATTTAGGGTATGCAAATGCAACATTATTTGTATTTCTTATAACTTACCTATGTAATAGGTACTCATTCATGAAACACGGATAAATTATTGCAAGTTTTAACTTTGAGTTTCAATGAAAAAATTTACAGGCTGCAGCGAACACGATTATTGCTTCGCACCATTTCTCGGATCGACAAACGACTCATTTATAATTCTTGCTCCCTGATAATTTCTCTGATGGACAAACGACTCATTTATAAAAATGGAGAAATTCTCAAGAACCTAGATTTAAAAAAAATAGTCTCAAGTTCTTTACTATTAACATGTGGAAAAATATGTTACATTACTACATGCTACTATATTGTACTTTACTATTATACTTACAATTAAATTATAGATACTAGTCTACCTAGGTATTTGCCTCCCTCGACTAACGTATTAGTGCTGAACTCTGTCAGTTAATCGTATCAGTTAGAGGATAGATTCATGTTCTCTTAGAATACATAGTGCTTATTGCATAAATTAATAATAAATATTCTAAAGTAAAGTTTAAGTATATCGTATATAGGTATTTAATAAATTGTGAGTAACAAGTGTAAGTATAAGAATTCTTTAATTGTAAACTAAATACGTGGAGTGTATGGTTGTTATGTGTGTGTATTTCATAAGACGATCCGACCTTTATGCATGATTAATGTCACTTTATTGCGGTTTCCTATTGGGGGTGTCCCGATGAGCTTTACACGTTTAATAATAAACACACAAAAAACTTAAAACGTTACTAGAAGCAGCGTGCCTTTGCAACTACAGTCATAATTACATCATATAAAAGTACGTTTGGGTCAAAAGAGACACATGCAAATTTTCTTTACCATTTACGTTTTTCCCATCACAAATGTCACACTCACACTTCGGTGTGATTCAGTTGCGGATGTTGACAGCAGAAAATGGCAAACATAAAATGCATGCTTTGAGACAAAACAAATTTAGTTCCCATTAGTCACTTCCAGTGGGCAGTTCAGCCGTTTTCCTACAAAATTCATATCTCCAGTAAAAAAAATCTTAAGTTTCGCAATTTTTGGCGATGGATTTTAATAAAAACTTCATTACGATAATTACACTGTTCCTTGGGACTGCAACATCACAATATTCACCATGGAGCACGCCAATAGAAGACCTAAAAATCGTTGAAAAAGATATTTCTGTTTGTCACAATAAAAGTTTCCAGCTAAACATGCAGGCAATAGAGGTACCAAAATATTCTTAACTTTTTCATTGTGTAATTAGGAGAAAGTGTAGGCATACGATGAAGTCATAGAAAGCGTCTTCTATTTTTACATTTCTCTATTGAAAGGCGAACTGGTATGAATGCGTCCTTCCGTTTTTGCCAGAAGCAGCCAATGAATGGCAATCAGATTCTCACTTGAGAGGAGATTCGGATGATGAGGAGACTGCATTCTATTTGTTCTTTTGTCGCAACACGTCCGAGTACAAGAAATGTTGGAATGCAATCGTGAGCAAATTGAATGACTGTATTCCAGGTAGAGGGAACGCAGTTGCGCAAATTTACTTTGCCATGTACGATCATAGCTGCAAAAATAATGGCAAAGATTTCATAGGTAATTAAACTTCTCGCCCACTATCTATTTCTACCTTAGTATTTGTCTTCGACTAATAACACAAGGCTCTATCGGCTGCTTGTACACAAAAGGTAATTGAATCACTACTCTCCGTGTACAGACAGTTCAGGGAAGATATCAGCATTAATCAGAAGCAGGGAGTGAGATATGCCCACGCTAAATTCATATAAATGTCATTCTACACATGTATTCAATTAAGGGACACATTCTGTAATCTACAATTATTGTGTATTTTTATTGCTGATGAAGTTTTACGATAATCAATTAGAAAGCAGAAGGAGAGCGGCACAGGAGGGAGCGCTCTGCGAAAACAACTACGCGACCTTAATTTGCCAAGATGCGGCCGCTGAATGGGACTCTCTCGATGTGTGCAGGTAACAACAACAACAGCAGAAAAAACAGATAAAGATCTCCTAATTTCTTCCAAATGACTGACTAATGGCTTTGAATGTATGACACAATTCATGAACGGAAATTAATCGACAATCATTGCTCATAATTCAAACAGGAGATTTGCAGCTCAGAGAAAATGTGACGACAGTTCACTTGCTGAATGCATGAACAGCCAGCACAAGGAAATCAGTAGGAATACACTTGACGAAATTCAAAGAATTATTCAATGTCCGGCTAATTACTCATCGTCTTCTGAGGTTAACTCCAGCCACACGCTAATATTAATCGACTTTCCGCTTGCAATCATCAGTTTAGTATACCACTTTGTAGCATTTGTGTAAGTGTCCTGCCAAATATGGCTAATTGTATTACTGCTACAGTATTTTGCATGTAGGGCTGGTCCACTACAGATGCATATGTACATGGGAATCGCAACATAAGTAAAAAGTAATTGATGTGCGCAGTAACATTTTTTGTATAAATAAATACATTTACAAAAAAAGTATAAGGATGTACTACGATTTTACTACTGAACCTATGGCAATAAATATAAATAATGCGTGAATCTGCTCTAACAGTAAATGCACACAATTTAATACGCGTACTAACATTCAATTAACATATTAGTAGGCGCATACAATGGTGTTCACTGGGAATCATAACCAGGTAATATGTACGATGTGTATATTTCAACTGTACAGACTCTTACATTGAAAAAGGAATGACGTCAGCACACACAAGAAGACCAGACCAAAGTACGGACAACTTGAATAATATTCTTATGGCTATTGTATTCCTTGCAGAAATCGAATCCTTTGATGGTAAGCAGCAGCAGAGAAGGATTGTTGCCTCGCCTCTAGAAATAATATATAATGTATACATGTTAAACTTGCTGTATAGATGCTCTATTCTATCGCACTGGGTAAAAGAGGAGGAGAAATTTTTTGCCAGTTTTTACACATTACTAAAAGCCTTCATGAATGAATCTGGTTGAGTCTCCAATTATCTCGTCCTCTCGGTTGCACTACATTTGCATAGATAAAGAACGCTTAAATAAAAGAATTGTTGGCAATTTGAGCCAGTTGGTCGTCTTTCTTGCGGACGACCTTCACAGCCTTGACTTGCTACTCTTCTTGTGGCCGGACTGACTGGACTTGGTTCGATTGGGTGTGGTAACCATTCGTTTGACTCCTGTTCTACCTCACGTCCACGTAAGTACACACTCTCAAATTAAACAGTCGATCGTCGTCCCTTTTTTCCATGCAGATTCCGCATTCCGGAATCTTGAGACAGTTCATTTTGCTCCACATCTTATAGACACATGTGTAAAGTAGTAGACACATTTTTCCCATTAATCTTCTACCTGTATCACTTTTATACACGCCACCACCTACTTGTGGCTGGCTGATCCCATCATTTCATTATTCCTCTTTGACCATTATTTGCGATGTTTCTTCTTTTCACAAGGAATCTTTTCTGATGCAATGCACAGCATCAGATTTGGCAGGCACAATTCAAATAGCGTTCAAACATATGTATCATATTGGGGAAATGATACGAGCATTCCTAATTATGGTGTATTATGGGTGGAGCTTCTGGAACGTATCATATAAATAGGCAAACTCACATTCTCCTCCTCAGTCCAGTTACGAAACAGGTCTACAAATCATATTCATCATGTTCAAGTTTGTAAGTGACCATTTTCTAATGAAATCATGGGACCGAATAGATTTTAGAAATAAATAATAAATTGAACGATTAGATTTTAAATATTTGATGAATTAATTCTCTTGTTGTGTGCAGGTCGTTCTCGCTGCCTGCCTTGTGGCCACCTCTCAAGCCGGAGTTCTCCTCGGTGGTGGAAGCTATGCTTCTTCTCCAGCCCTCGGAACCCCCCTTTTGGGAAAAGTCAGTTACAACGCACCAGAAGTCACAGTTGTAAAGCAGCAATACGTCGTTGACCAGCCAGAAATCAGATACAGATCTGTCCCCACTGTCGTTCAAACTGCCCCAATTGTTAAGACCACCGTCCACCAGCCCATTGTCCATGTCCAACCACAAGTTGTTGCTCAACCCGCTGTCGCAGTCAGAACTGTTGCTCAACCAGCCCTTGTCCAAGCCCCAGCTTTGACCCACGCCGTTGGAGTCAACACCGTTGGTCTTAACACCTTAGGATACAACACCTTAGGATACAACTTGGGATACAACAACTTGGGATACAGCTCCTTAGGATACAGCAACTTGGGATACTACAATGGACTCAACGGTGGACTCGTCCTCTAAATCAATAATTCGATAGAGAAATTTTATTGTTAACTAAATGTTATTGGCCGTTTTGAATAAAAAATTACCATTTTCATAAAAATCAAACAGAAATTCGGGATTTCTATATTTATTTCGTAACAACAATAATTATTATTATATTCATCAATAGAACAGTTTATTCATTTAATAGTTCATACGTCTGATGCTAGCATTAAGCAAAAGCTGGGGTTTGTCTAATTTTGTTTCTATACTATAATTTTTAGTGTACATGTAAGGCACAGTCACTCTTCACTTCACAAATTGGCAGTAGTTTTGTAAGACGATTTACATACATACACGGGAAATCCAATAAGTGAAGTGCTTAAAAATCCGTGTCAAATTTACACTTAGTTTGAACAACTTCCTCCCATGAACATCCATTTAAAATTAAAACTACAAGCTTGTATACAAATCAGCAGCATGTTGATATTTTACAATTATGTATTCAATTATATATTAGGAGGTACCAATACTTGTTATGGTAGAGTTTGTCATGTTTCACTTTTGACTAGGATCAATTAGTTACTCCATAGTACATTTTGTGCATCTTCAATGTGCTGCTTGGACTCACTGGGAGAGGAATTTGTTCATTTAATACATCGTTTATATTCTGTATTGACCATGGCAAACCTCATACAGATATACTTAGAAATGTGTAAACTACCAAGTCAACTCAGCAGCACACAAACAACGATATTTATATTTTTGCTCATAAATATAAGCAAAATTATTATAAGCAATTAACAGTTATTATCTTATATGACTGTAACTACAACTTCTGTGACTCACAAGGAATTAACAACAAATGATTAAGGAAAAATATCTAACAAAATAAGTTTATACTTTATACTGCGTACAGGGTGGGCCAGAGACAATGATATAACTTTTGAAATTGAATAACTAAAGAACGGTTAACTGTATTGAAACGAGGTCTCAACGGAATATGAAGAGCATTAAATTCTGAGTCAGATTTAGTGATTTGAGGAACACCGTAGCAGACATCGCCGTAGCCGAGTACATAGGCACTGAACGACATGTCCTTTCGCAGTAACCCAAATCCAAATTACGCCAAATTGGTTTAAAATTAAACCGTTGATTTAATTGTCGTTCACACGCGCTAACATTGGGGTTCCTTGCTAAAAACTTGGTAATATTTTTTTTGTTCCGTTGTCAAACGTACTATTTGAAGCCAAATGCAAAATTTCAGAGTCGAATTGAAAGCATAAAGCATGAAAGACAAAGACCGAGAATAAAGGCGTCTGTCAAATTCCAGCAAATTTTTGCTTCCGTTATTAGGGTGGTAACCGGCGAGAACACACCGAATGGTTCTGGCTGCATTTCAGGAATCACCTTTGAAATCTACCAGAATGGCGTCTGTGGAGTTAATCGTGTGTGGCGAAATCACGATCAAGTGTTCAGCGAAAGGAGATGTAGTTCAGTGCCTACTCGGCTACGACGATGTCTGCTAGGGTGGTGCTCAAATCACTAATTCTCATTCAGAAATTAATGCTCTTTATATTCCGTTGACGCCGTTTCAATACAGTTAACCGTTCCTTAGTTATTCAATTTCAAAAGTTCCATCATTGTCTCTGGCCCACCATGTATATTTAGTAACATAGGTACGTCTCATCAGTATTTTCAATGTGACAGCAAACATTGTATTAGAATTAGAATAGCACAGTTCACTATTATTAAGAGTACAAACGAAACTAATATTTTCAAAAAATTATTTGTCAATGCATCATTTTTTGGATACATATATCACATTTAAATAAAAAACATTTGTTTGTATACTGTGGAAACGACAACAATCAAAAGGCAGAATATATTTTCCACTTGTTAGAAATCATTAGTTTCGTTGAAAAAAAATTATAAATATCATATTGTGAATTTTATACGCTTGTAAGAAGTGACAGAACAGAACCTATTGTAGTGGCTATGCAGTCTCAAAACAATGGAGCTAAAAAAAGCTTGGGGCCACTGATATATCTAGAATTTTATATATAGATAGTTTAAAATTTGACTCAATCAGGGACGAATCTGGAATTGGTTTTTATTTTTTAAATTCAGCCGGGATGGGATAATCTTATTTTGATGAGCTAAAATGAACCAAAATTCTGCAAAAAAATTCTTACATAACCTTTCAATTCCGAACAAAAATTGTCTGTAGGTCAAACATATTTTTTTCATTGGTCTTGAATTCGTCCACGGCAATATTGTTGTTTCAAGTAGACAATTGCCAACACGTATGCACCACGTAATGAAATCGGGATAAATTTTGAGTAATGTGTAAGGACGGAAGTGGAAAATGACAAGTGTAGATATTGACGTTCAATATCCACGATTAGTGGGTTAATAAAACATTTTGCGAATAGATTTATTGCCAAGTTGCAATACTTCAAAATGAGATTATTGCATTTGTATAATGGGTACTTATTTTTATGGTTATATCTATATTACTACAACCGTACTCAAATGTACCCAAATGTACAATGCGGTTATGGCACTGGTTATCCTTACCGAGTGGGGAACCTATTGTGAACTTAAAGATTCGATAAAACTTACCACGTTGAATTTTAATTTTGTAATTAAAGCGGTTGTTCCCTCGATTTTTGAAAAGGTAAGTAATTCTATCGAAAATTATTTGTCTGTGATTTGTATATTTATGTATTACTCCTTTTATACCTATATGGTGTATACTCTAAGTAAACGTTTTGTCAAAATCAACTTTTTCAAAGTAAAGGGTATAAAGAAATTAATGAAAAATTCGTACTGCTAATCCGAGTACGAAAGAAATTGACATAATGTACGAAACCAAACCACCAGCAGATGAACTTGTATTCGATGTTATTCTTCTTGAAGATTCTTTCATTTCGCAGTGTAAAGCTTTTCCTACGTGTATTAACATTGCTGTTATGAGATTTTCAGGAGTTGGGTCTTTGCATTTATGAAGTGCACCTGCACATTCTCTCGTTTCTTCAATTTTACTGAAATGAAAAATATTGGTAGTTTGGTATTAGTCACATTTCACTCTACGTAGATAAGTAAATTTGCATTTATAAATACTTACGTGCAAATTTCGTCCTTTGGAGGCACGGCCGGTGGCTTAAAACTTGATAATGTGTTGGTTACTTCGTCCAGATCATTCAAGTTTACTTCCTCCAGTTTTTTAACTTCGTCCGTGATTGTTCCTTTGGCCTCCATACATTTCTTGACAGTATCTCCTTGTTCCTCCAAACACATGAGTCCACCTTCAGCAAAAAATAGAGCGATCCGAGCCCCGTCATTGTCGTCCCCGCAAAAAAACTTTACGAATCCATCAATAAACTTGGTGACATGGTCTCCTTTTTGCCAGCAGTCATCAATTACGGAGAAAAACTGACTGAGACAACCTTTCATCAATGGCCACTTTATGCACATGTTGTGAAAAACAGTGTCCAGTTTCCCTTCAGGAATAGATTCCTTGATTTCTGTAGTCAGCTGAGTGTTATTGAAATGCTTATCCATGCATTCAACAGTGTTGTTCTAGTCATTTAAAAAAGGTTATCAATTATCTTAATTTTTACACTTTCAATGACTGTGGATAAAATATTATGTATTGTTTACCAATAATGACTGGTCGATCGTTCGGTTCGTTTTACATTGTGTTTGCAATTGTTTGAGAATTGCGTCAATCAATTCTGCAGGAGGTTTCAGACCTGCCAATTGCTTTTCAATTCTAATGTTAAGGAATACAATTTACGTTAATAATTAGTATATGCATACAGATTCATTATGACACTGTCTGTATCATAGCTGAACATCTATAATATACATCATAGTCCATAGCTGAACACTTCCGCTAATTCCACTAGCATTACTTTACACTAGTCCGCATTTCTATTAAATTAACTTTAAAAACGTTTCAACTGCAACAATTTCTGGGAAAAATGGTCTCAGGTATGTGCTTTGAGCTTTTTATATGGTGTGTTCATAACATAAATTAAAATTGTAAAGTTGGCCGTGTACACAAGAACGTGGAGTAATCAGTAATCATGCTAGTTGTTGAGTTGAAGTGTCCACCTTTGTGAAAAACTGCGGTTACAGTCTCCGCGATGTACTCACCTGTTCACTTCTGCTGCTACATCAACTGCTGCATCCACTCCAAAGCCAACAACGACTAAAATTGCCAGGGCTCCCAACGCGCTAAGGTGGTAGTTATTCATGTTTTAATCTAAGGAGGTTAAACAACATTAATATAATTTTTCATAAATCAACATTTAGTTTTTATATATTTACTTCTTTGGCAAATGCACCCGCCGCAGACCCGCATCGCATTCAATTGGTGAACAAAATGTATAAAATATCAATTGTGTTACTTGAAACTCGAACTTATCTCTTGTGATTACACCACATTAACATTTTTACCACTATACTGTTATGTACTCTACTAATGTTATTGTAATACATTGAAATTCTTAACCATAGAGTAGTACATTCGAATCGACTGCTAAAATGCAAAATCGTAATAAAAAATATGGTCATATGCTGTAATGCAATATACACGTAATGCATCGTTAAGCTGAGAATTAAATTAAATTAAAAGTTAACATTGCTTAAAGGTAATCGAACCACAAGATTTTTTGTGGAGTAGAGCAATGGAGCAGTCCATGTTATATTACGTAGAGGAAAATATTGTACAGGTTTATCTGTATGCATCATAAAACAATAATTTACGCTCACTGAGTTATATTTAAAGTTAATATTTAAGTTTCTGGGTAAGAGATCAACAGATTGTGGAGTGAATTCATGTTCTTGCACCATTTTTAAGGTTAATCTTTTTCTGCGAGTAAATACACTTTAAAATTAGGATTTAATACAGTTTGATGGGTTGTAAAGAAAGCGCAAAGACAATGCTCCTTGTACTAAGCAAATGCAATTACTAATTGTAATGGGCAACTAAATTAGGAATATACGTAAAGCTCCACTTGTGCTTCCACTTAGCATTCATTAATTGTATTTGTTGTTGTGTGGGTGTACTACTGCCACAGATGCATACGCTTTAGGCATAAAAAACAATTTCAGAGGTCTGCATTTCAATGACTTGTTAGCAAGTCATTCAAAACAATTAAGGACACTACCACACGCTTACTACTTCTACTGTCCATTCAGGTATTGACTGATCATACGAACTCCATCGTTTTTAATTTTGGAGTCGATCAAATAGATTGATGAAGAAAATTTAAGCTACAGCATTTTGTGAAACCATACTAAATTAATATTTCAAAGTTAGGGCTCCACAATTTAAACAGTTATACATAGGTGTATGGAATTATTATTAAGGAATGTATTGCAATATCTATTGTTTTTTAATTGCTTCCAATCCAACCACATACACCACCACAAAAATATAACCCCTAATAACCTAACATTTTCCAAATACTGACCGCGACCTTCAGTTTGGAATGGAATGTATATAGCTGCGGACAAACTCCTAGTAAAAAACGTGTTGGCTAAGTATAGATATGTACATAGATATCTACGGTACAAAATTAGTAGCTTGCCGAATACTACTAATTTTGTATGGAAAAGTCAGGTCACGGGAATTTAAAGGTTGATTCCAAATTCGAATTATTTAATTCAATTGTACGGTCAAGTAACACCTCTTTATTCAAATACATGTGGGATGTGTGCGGGTAAGCTGAGCCTCATACTATATTGCAATACACAACTACATAAGGTGTAAATTGTGTAATAAATAGAGAATGACGAACCGGTCTGAATCTGATCTGAACTGAATTTTAATTAGTAAGTCCCTAAAACGAAATTCAACTCTCTCTCAGCTTTATTTACAATTCGACACGAATTATAATTAGTGCAATTACTCACCACACAATTTCAATGTTTGGCAGTCGACTGCATCTAATCTGCACACAACTAACAATGAAATGAAGAAAATAAAACAGGTTTCGCTTTCCTCACTTACCCACAACGAACCATTTATTTTGCCACTTACTCTGTTGGTGCACTTATTGTTAAGCCTTAGTTTGGACGTACTTTTAGTCTATAACAATGCAATTAAATGTCCAAATACATTTACTTGAGAGTAAAGTCAACTTTCAACTCCAGCTTTTCCTTTCGTTCACGATTTAGGAATTTTGCTTATTGTTATTTCTTACGTAATATTCAGATGTCAGACAAAAATATGTGGGTGCTTCGACTTTTATACACAATTATTGCATTGTACACACATTTAACAAACTCACGAACTGTTGACTGTCTGCACACGAATGTTATCCCCCCTAACCTTGAGATTAATTCGTAATGCAATATTGACTTTTAAAACTCTGTCTGTGCGTACTAAATTACTGTGTTGAGTGTAGTGTAGCTAGGAGTAGGAGAAGGCCGAAGGCCGCAGCCGATGTCAAGTATAGAAATGTAAGCCGTCATAAATACGAATTCAATTTAGAAAGCAATTCTTTTGTGTGTGTTCAAATTTTGCCGGAATTACGAATGACACACGAATGATAGAAAAGGCTTATAGAATAGTGAATAAAAAATAGAAAATAACCTTTAGAACTTTGAAAACGGCTTAAACTCTTCCACAGAAATCCTGCTGAATGCTGGATGGACTTGCTGGACTCACGGCTCATGCAACACAAAGTCAAGAGTAATTTGATTCTGTGGTCAGCTGACTAACTCTAGACCTGACTATTCGTGTATCCGTTCCTGTATACTTGCACAATCCACTACACAAAGGCTATCTTCTTTTTTCTAGATATTTTTTCTACTACTCTTTATTACGTGAATGTGAACGGCTTTTCCGAGAAGGACAATCCACACATGACGGCTCCAAAGAGACCGAATTTTTTACCCCCTTCCCCCAAGTAACGCAAAAAGGGCCTCCCCCAATACAATACAATACATAAGCATACCCTAGCAAGTCCATACCCCCCCCCCACACACACA
>JABASC010002447.1:0-17591 GCA_019776185.1 Plutomurus gul | reverse complement strand
ATAATACGCGCATATGTATTGTACATCATTGTGCAAATTGACTTCATTTATACCACACATATTTTGGCCGAGAAAATTCACTGAAAAAAAGCGTTCCAATTGTACCCACCTTCCCCTACTCTCGATTTGCGCCAAAAGATCAATTTGACATTTTTCATATTCGTTAAATAAAAAGTAAGAAATGTGTCTTCTCTTCTGTCCTCCGTCCAAATCGTCAATCGTCTAACTTAATTTCAGGTATACGCCGAAGTAACACAGTCGCATAATGCGAATGAAGTAATCTAAACTGACAATGAATGAAGGGTATAGCGATGAGATTGGTTTTAAGGTCTAAAGCGTACAAAATGTATCAGGGACAACTTATTTTTAGAATCACGATTTGCTTTATATTCAAATAAGCATTTAGCACATTATCGCCATCATTAATTTCAATGTTTTTTATAGGATATACCTTAAGTGCTCGTGTAGGTTTTACACACTTACAGACAGTATATTTAGTATATATTTGTTATATCTACAAAAAGAGAAAATTGTAAAGATTAGTAGTGTCTCTATTACTTTTCACTTTTGCTTCTTTATAATTCAATTCTCCATCATCTATAATCTTTCTCGATATCATCCACTATTTATTGTTTATATATGCCCACTTTGCCCACAAAGGTATAACTACAAACGTGTACACCCAAATAAATGCGTACAATACAACATACCTTCAAACTATAAATGTGAATACCTTCACGCAACAATGCACAGAATGTATACCATGCAGTCACTTGTAAACGTTTCATAGACACAATAAAAGTACATATTCATTCATGAGAACTACACAAAAAAGCATGTCTAGTGAATAGATGATGAGTTTCATCTTTCTACTTGAATAGAAAATTGTTTTTGGGCACGACACTTGTCAGTGCGACATATGTGTCAAATCCAGAAAGAGAGCCCGAAGCTCGGTTGTAGGCTCTGCTTGTGTACTGACAACTCAGACATAAAAATTATAATAATCCTTACTGCTAAATCAGTTCATAGTTCACGAAATAATTCACAAAAGGTTACATTCAGATTTCAATCACTATTATCTAGTAAAACTATTAGATATATAGCTTTCAGTGTGCACGTGTAATGCGTTTAGCTAGTAGAATGGAAATACGATTAAAATAAAAACATACAAACAGACTAATGCTCACACCGAGGAGGAATAGTAATGAAACAACTAACACATGACCTTATAATTTGTTTTAGTTGCATTCCCTTGTATTCAAATGCAAGTGCAAGGAATCTACTAATACAATAAATGCCCTTGTCGAGCTATAAAATAGTGATCAAAAGATTTATATGGACATATATATATGTACAGTTTAAATTTAAAATATGTAAAGCATTCTTTTAGCAGTAAAGGTATGTAGTAGGATAAAGTTATCAATAACTCAGCCTTATAGTCAACCCATATATACTTTAGTAGATATCAAGTGTATATATATATGTGTGTGTGCTTGTATTTACGTATACGAATTAAAAAAGTGCAGCTTCCCCTTGGCACTTACGACTTGATGCAATTGCTGTGCATGGTTACTTGCCATTCACGAGTCCAGCACTTCACTCAAGAGCTGATAGCATTTAAAAGGAACACACTAGCAGAGCCTAGCCAGCATTATGATTTAATTAAGTTCCACAATTATCTTGTTATAGCGATATATGATTACGAACATGGTCCTCTCAGAACTTACCTTTCGTACGCGAGTGAGTATTGTGTGTACACAATAAAATCATATTAGACAATCCGTAGAGACTTACCTTCGTTCGTGCATATGGGCTCAAGTATGCAAATGCCCTGGCTATATAATATTTGTGGCTATATTTAGTGTAGGAATTTTCAAAGTACCTGTCAGTTTATTCAAAGGCGTATTAGGGAAATGAAGTGTATAATAGAGTGTTCTACCTCAAGGGAAAACTTGACAATTCCTTTGTGCAGACCTCTGCGTGCCACACTCTCACACTGTGACACAGCACGCCAATGGAGTAAGGGCTAATTGAGAATTTAACGAAGATTTCAGGATAAATACTTGATTTTTTTAAAAGAATTCTACAATTTTCTTCTAATTGGACAGACCATTGTTGTGAGTGACACTGCTTCGTCGCGAGCAACGAACCAGCCAGACGTTAAAAGTAATTATTACCATTGAGTACGACATAGGCTTCACCAACACGCTTATCCTAACTGACAATCTGTAATTATCCACAGAAAATGACAGTTCTTCGCTCGGTTTGTTGCGTTTAGGGGATAAGCAGGTAACAAGATCGAACTAGAACTAGAACTACACACGTAACTTTTAGAACTAGAACTACACACGTAACTTTTAGAACAATGGAAGCGGGACAATGGAAATGGACTGCGGGAGTGTTGTGCGGTTATGGGCTATTCAAAGAATATCGCCCTTCTGAGTCCTACATCGTCGAATACGCAATCGAACACAGAAATTTTACATCAGAACTAGTAATAGCAACACAAATCTATAAATATTGACAGAAAACTAGATAAACTGGATTAAATTTAAAACTGATCTTTAATTAAAATTAAAATATTATTAAACATACTAATGTTGCTCTCACAATTATTTCTTATTTAACATTGCAGATCATTCATGAGATTTTACCCGTATCAACGTATGCACTTTTGTTGTCTACATTTATTTTGATCTTCGTGACGGACTTTTTGCGATATAAACCTGTGATAATACTGGGAGGATTTGCATTCGTTGGAACATGGTGTATTACCATTTGGGGCTACACAGACGAAATGGCCGCGCAGGTTGAAATTTTCTAGTATACATTTGCGATTGTTGATCTACCTGCAAAATACTTGTTAGATGAATGACACGCATATCTTTGTTTTTATTGACTGACTTTAGATTCGTCAAATTGGAAATTCGATCGCTTTATCAACTGAATTAGCATATTTCACATATATGTACGCAAACGTGGAGAAATCTCACTACAAGCAAGTGACATCGTACACTCACACGGCGTTGCACACAGGGAGATTTCTAGCAGGTCTTAGCGGTCAATTACTTCTTTCGTACAATGTACTCGACTTGGAGGGACTGAATTATTTCTCTCTCGGTGGATCGGCCCTTGCTCTCATCATTTCATTGTTCCTGCCATCGGTGCAACGTTCCATATATTTTTACCCGAAAATACTCATGATTTCATCAGACAACAACGGCAACAAAGAAGACAGCGTAAAAGATGTAGAAAACAGCAAGGTGCAATTTAAAAAACGACCAAGTGTTCACGGAGAGCATTTGGGATTTGTTAAAAGGATGAAAATGGCTCTTCCAGCTTTATGGCTGGATTTTAAGAAAGCTTACTCGAATCGTTACGTTCTTAAGTGGTCCTTGTGGTGGTCTATTGCTATGGCCGTTTATTTACAAGTGGGGCTCTACTCTGAATCACTGTGGAGAATAGTCGAGGAGGAAACGCACCAGAATGTACTCAACGGGGCTGTGGAGGCTTCCCACGCTTTACTCAGTTAGTCAATATTTAATTTCTTACTGTAGAAGAAAAATACATTTTATACCGTAATATATCTTGCATGTGGTGTGCACATTATCGACTAGGCGCCTGCTAATGAACGCAATCTTAATACTTGTGGGAGTACAGATAAATATAATAATCAGTTTGCGCATTACGATAATGATAATAATAGTAATAATAGTAATCTGGATAAAGTTGCTGAATAATGTTGTGTGGTTTTCTCATGATTTACAGCTGCCATCATCACTATTGGTTTAGGAGTATTTAAATTTCCTTGGATTCGATGGGGAGAAATTTATCTCAGCACAATTTCCCTGTTGCAAGCAGGTGCTCTGATTCTGATGTCGCAAACACACAGTCTGTACATGGCTTATGGGGGTTACATTGTCTTCCAAACTTTATTTCAAGTTATGATTGTTATTGTCACGTAAGTCTTCTTAGTATTTGGCCTTGACTAAATAATGATATTAAACGTTTATTAGGCGCGCGAATTATTTATTGAATGCAAGGAATATATTTATAATGCCCTACGAATAATCATGTTTTCATACTGTTTTTACACGACATTTAGTTAAAATTCGTAAACAACAACTGTTTTTATGCAAACCAATATTTTGTGTTACGTAATGAAATTTTAAATGGTTTAAATGTGTATTTGCAGAGCGGAAGTTGCAGAAGGGATCAGTGAAGACAGTGAAGCATTCATCTTTGGTTTGAATACATTCCTGGCTCTCATCATCCAAACAATCTTGACTTACACATTGACGAGCGAACATGGCTTCACTCTGCAAATTCGCGACGAGTTTATTGCATATGGGATTTACTCGGCAGTATTGGGAATTGTTTTTCTCTTTATCGCCATACAAAATCGACACAAACATTGGAATCTTCCAATTAGTGCTGATAGTGATATCTGACACTGTACTATTTCGTCATACAAAAGTGCATATAAATTTATTGATTACTACAATAAGAGTCACAATTTCGTCTGAATGTATAAGCATGAATCATGGGGTTGATAACTGCTAATTACTTGACTACAATCAGCATATTTCATCATCAACTGAATGTACGAAAGTATGTACGTGTATGCAATTAATTCGAGTACGTTTTGACTATGACAAGGCACTTGTTCAGCAAGGACTTTTACGTTTATGAATTTTCCTCTCCACTCCCAATACAATCTTAATTATTCAATAATTATTTACAATAATAAGAGATTGTTAGAGATTATATGTGCTTTTAGATTTATATTATTAGTGAGCGCAAGTGAGCGACAAATTAAAACATTAAATTAAGCACTATCAAAAACGATTAGGTTCTTCAAGTTCGTTCTGAAAATATTTTTTGTGTAAAGACTGTTTTAATGTTTTATCATTTTTTATTAAGATATATCTTTCGTTGTTGCGCATAGTATGTATTCATAACCATATAATTAACTCACGCTATTATATTGACTATACCTTGTTTAATATGTTTGATAAGTGTTGATACTGAAACAAATTAGTGGAGAATATATATTCGAAGGATAAGTATTAAAAGTTGCCTTGCATTGCAAGTATGTTTAACTATGTATGTTTTCCTAAGCTTAGTCCATTCACCGAAACTACACCACTGACTATACATACTATCATACCATTTCGACATGAAATTTGCATGATATCATGTATTCAACAGATTCATGTCATTTCTAGTTCAAATAGTCATATGATTAAGGTTCACACTCGTAGAATCCGAAAAAGTGTTGCCGCCAGGGCACTAAACACCCGAATTCGGTTGGCGCACTTTCACGGTCGCACATTTCATACGATTTTGCCCAAATTCAGACCGGTACACTTGTTTTTCCGGTTTTTAATTTTTTACTCGGGCATAATGACTTTTTTGTAGATTGTATGGGTTTTGTGGCCCCCCGTTACACTTTTTTCGGATACTACGAGGGGGAACCTTAATAATATGACTAGTTGAACTAGAAATGGCATGAATCTGTTGAATACGTGATGTCATGCAAATTTCATGTCGAAATAGAATGATAGTAGTCTACTACTATGTTTCATAAAACAAAACACAATACCGACTAAAATTGCACGCGAACTTGGCAACTTCGAATTAATGCTTTGCTTTCCCAATCTGCATTTTTACTATCAAGTTACATCCCTTCGTCGGAAAGGAAATGAAAAATAATGGCGAGTATTGTTGAGAGAGCGTAATTAGAAGTTAATACTAACCAACGCTAATATATTGACATCACGCTTCCACTTTTCAGTAGATTGCTGAATCATCGTTTCAACAAATGAGTTATGCACCATAAATCATTTGTGCATGGTGCATCATTAAACGTTATTGTTTACGCAAATTAAGCATGTACAGGTAATTTAAATTAAAAGATGGATTTTATGGACACTGTAATCGGCCATCCTGCTCACCTCAGCATCATAATTAACATTAAACTCTTGTATAATTTTGAAAGCAATCCCAGAACTTGCAAATTTGTAATTATTGCTCTAAACCACTTTATTGCTACAACCCTGCAAGTATGAGTAAGTGCATATACTCACAAATGTGCAGAGCCGGATGTTTTGCAAATATGGTATCCTTTCATATTTAGAAAAAGATTGCAGCAATGCAAAATCATTTCATCTCATTTCCTTCCCTGTTCCGCACAGGTAAATCGAAAATGAGGAAGTTTTACAGAAAAGGCTTTGCATTCTGAGACTTTCCAACATCTAAACGATCTCAGCATATAATTCCAAAATATATTTTATGCATTAAAAGCAGATGGTATTCTTTGATTGCGTATTAAGCGTATAATGTACGGGTGAACACCTGTATTTGTGTGTTACTATTTCGCTTGGTTTTTGCAGCGTTTATGTTTGCTGAATGAAATCGAAACACTAGCAGGTATTCTACAAAACAGGTAATCGAAAGTAGCCTACAGCAGCTTTCATTGTGAGACAGATTATTTAGCACTGGATGTGGAAACTATTAAAAGTAAGGAAGAAAGCCTGAAGACAATTGCGAAGAGGTTGGGTAAGTTTTTATGCAAAGTATTATCATCCTTGTCAAGTTGGTCAGTCAGAGAGGATAGAGCAGCCGGATGAGTGCAACAAACAACAACAAAATAATCGCACATCGTTTATTACTTCGATCAGACTAATTCCTACACACTCTCTGGATAAGCACAATAGCAGTCATGTATCCTGAATATGCACGGCCGGGTACACTCTACCACATATGTAATACATGTGTATTCACCTTTTAACTCGTTATTCTGTCTTTGAGCTGACATTGATGTTCACTTTCAGAAAAGAAGACGAGACCATCGTGGTGTTGTTGAACTTCAGCAAAACGATGTTGATTGATACAGAGCTCTCGACTCGGGTGACTGACTTTGAGGAGCTGCGGACCTCCACTGGACTTTCCGCTATACCTTTCCTAGAGTTCAAGCCGTTAACATGGCACCATCAGCAGCCCTCATTGTCTTCTGTTCGGTTTTCCTAGGGTCCACCATTGCCCAGTCTATAATTAAAGAACTCGTGGAACCCACCACCGTTACAATTTTACTAAACAAGTACGAGAGCACGGAATTCGGTTATGTGGGAAGTATCGAAAAAGTGGCCGGGGGAAAATCCGTAGCAGCCTTTAAGGGAATTCCCTATGCCAAACCGCCCATCGCAGAACTTCGCTACAAGGTAGGATTTCCCCTCAATTTCAACCATTATTCTTAGTGTATTTTTGTCAATGTATACAAAAACATGAATTTATTATAGCCTCCGGTAGCCTACATTGAAACCAAAGTTAGAAACGCTACACAATTCGCCCCACCGTGTCTTCAATGGGATTTATTCAGGAATCTGAACGTTACCGGTAAGAATAACTAACTACTAACAAGAAGGTTAATTTCCACGAATTTTTCCCAAGTAAATTCCTTTGTACGCATTCCTTTGTTTGGACTTTTTACAGGATCTGAGAATTGCCTTCACTTAAATGTCTACAAAGTACATGATGTATTTGCTACACGAAGAAGAGATACGAATTTGCTTCCGGTCATGGTGTTTTTCCATGGAGTAGGTTTCGTGGCAGGGCAGTCAGACACGTACAATCCCGAGTATTTAGTGCAAAAGGGTGTCATCGTGGTCACTGTACAATATCGGCTGGGCCCCCTCGGATTCTTGAGCACTGGTGATAAACGACAACCAGGTAATATGGGAATGCTCGATCAAGTCGAGGCATTACAGTGGGTACAAAAGAATATTAAAGGCTTCGGCGGTGACAAAGAGCGAGTGACAATCTTCGGAGAGAGTGCTGGTGCTGTCGCCGTGACCCTGCACCTCGTGTCACCTCTAACCAAAGGTACGCGTGCATTTTGTATAAAATAACAAATAAAGACGGGGGAAGAAATTTGTAGGAACAGAATCATGAAAATTGTTACTTGCTTTGTCCTGTCTATTCAGGTCTATTTAGAGCTGCTATTATCCAAAGTGGGACAGCCATAGCTCCGTATGCCATTCAGAGAACGCCCATTTCACATGTACAGAGGTTGGCTGCAAACCTAGGCTGTCTATCTGGGTCCACGGAAACTCTGCTCGAATGCATCAAGACTGCTGATCCCAGTGAAGTTGTGGCAAAGGATGCAAGTGCGTCGGTATGTAACGTAACAATGTATTCATCTTTGTACAAAATAGTAGTATTCTCAGTACCTTGGGACATTTAATTATTTCTACAGTAAGTACAATGGTACAGTATAAATAAATGCGAACTACTTATATATAAATACTTTGCAGGCAAGTAACAGCGACAGGAAATCAAGCAGAAGCCACAAGAAGCCACCGAATCCAGGCCCAGTCGTGCAAACAGAAGAATTGGAAGGTGAAATGAACTACCTATTATTGTATTTAACATGTATCTTTCAATCTTGTGTCGAGTTAGATTGAGATAACATTTCATTCAATTCAAGGTTGGCCTACATATTTGTCTGAAGACCCGGTTGTTTCTCTGCAAGAAGGACATTTTCACAAAGTTCCCATTGTCATTGGAGTTAACAGGGATGAGTCTGCAAGTGCAGTTATAAGTTAGCCAATTATTATTATTATATTATTAAATGAAAGTCATGATGCACTCCATAAGCTTTTATTGATGACTTTGTCAACCATGAAATGACTTTTACTATTACATTGTAGGCAATTTGCTGCCAAGGTTAATGAATGCAACGGAAACGGATCCTACATATCCAGAGCGCGTTTTCCTTCGTAAAGTAGTTCGAGCGTCGGGTGTATTAAATAATACAGAAATTGCGAAATCGGCGATAAAATTTGAATATTTCAAGAATTATAATTTGTCTGATATTCTCGAGTTGAAAGACGAGTTCATTAGCTTGCATTCGGATTTTAGTGTGGTAGCTCCGGTGTACAAAACTGCTCTGTACTTTTCCAGGAAAACCAAAGTCTACTTTTACAGTTTTGAGTATGAGGGTGATTTGTCTTTCTCAGAGATATTGCTTCAGGCACCCGACAGAGAACCCAGACAAAAGAGACAGCTCTTCAATGTGACTCGATCTAAAGATATGATTGTTGGGAGTGCAACGGGATCTGTTGTTGCGCCACAGAAAACTGCCGAGACTGGAACGATTCCAACTCCTCTAAAAAGTGATAAAATAGGTGGTAGTACGAACTCCGCGCCTGATCAGGATGTACAACCAGAGAAAATAACGGTTGTAGAGGAAAAAATGCGCAAAAATGATGAACCGGATGCTGAACTTGTTAACGATGACAATAGTAAGTGATTCCTTTGTTTTCACCCTTTTTACAAGTAAGACATAATTTCCATATCTGCAAATTTACTTCCCTATACATATATATATGTACTATATACATTGGAAAAAATTGGCGATCCTTTATATGTACACATATTTATTACAAATGTATTCGAAATTTTCAAAAAGTGATTAGTTTGGATGGGTTTTCCTATAAAGCTAGAGATTAACTTGAGAAGCAATTTTTTTGCAAATGTTTCAGTAGTTTCTGTAAAAATCAATCTGCACACACACGGTAGGCGGTATAGGTAGGTGGTAGTATTAACTGTCATCTCGTGTGATGTAATTCGTCCCGAAACACAGGTGCAATTCGTCGGAACACTAGTTTAGCATTGTTATTGTATCAAATCACAAGACATTAGTAGCTCTTACAGGGCAGTGCCCGCTAAATGATTTTTGTATAGTAATGTATTAATAGATCACAATGTGATCCGACGAATTCCACCTGTGTCCCTGGACGAATGCACCCGACGAATTGACCGGACACCGTATCAACACTAATATTTTTTCTTCCTAGGATTATGTAGCCAGATTGTAAAAACCACAAAAAGCTTGTCGATTTCCGTCTTACCATTATTATTTAATTAATAATTAAAACGGATTATATTTTGTTAAAGGATACGTAATTCATGGAGAGGAGCTTCTCTATGTGTTCCGATTCCGGAATCCCGCTACAGGAACAATAGTGGACATTGAAGATAACGAAGGAAGACAAGTTCGAGAGATAATGACAACTTTGTGGTCAAATGTAGCAAAGCTTGGGTAAACAAATTCAATCGTATTTCTCGTTATCCTATCTTATGAACTCTTTTACAAGTAATAAATAAATGGGCAGATTGTCAATGTAAATTATCTTTTCGTCACGGCAGGTCTCCCACCAGTGAAGATGGGAATGCATCCAATATCGTTCATTGGAAACCGTTTTCAATAAATGCTCCATTTACTTACAAGATCACGGATAAAACAACCCTATTGGTAGCTTACCGACACAGAAAAATGTTATTCTGGTCACACTACATTCCCGTTTTACAAGCAATGGAAGTATGCTCTTGAGTTATGCACATTTAGGAAATAGATTGCATTAGCCAAAGCCAAATATTCTTCTCATGAAAATAACGCAAAAAATAATGTAACTACAAATGTTCAAAGATATTCACTTTTTGTCTACGGAGGTCACTCAAATTTTTGTAATACGTGCGAAACTGGTTCAATAAATTGTATTCCATTGTGTCTATAATTGCTCCACGTATAAAAGATTCCACACCTTTTGTCAATCCAATGCACAATTAATTCTTAGAGATAATGAATACGAATACAGGTACAAAAAAACTTTGTCAAGGGATCTAGTTTCGCTTTTTAATTATATGTGAAAACAATTATCATGCTTTTATTCATGGATATTTACCTGACATAATACACACTCTAAGCTATTTACTTAAAAACAGAAACATCGTTATATTTAGCTCACAAAAACATTACAACTATACATATATTACATTTGAATTGTGAGAGTTTTACATCATCAGTTAGAGGTTTTTCGATCTGTACTATTTTTGCGGATACTGGATCGTGTTCTACGGCTCCATCCACTGTCATCCATAGATAAATCTTCTTCAACTTCATCTCCAGCATGTAATTCGATTTCATCCTCATCCTCATCCATGCTTTCATTAGTTTCACGGTCAGCTACACCCTTTTCCTCCAGCTGGCTCTCTACAACTGGCTCTTTTATAGGTGCTTCTCCCCCATCAGCTTTGTCTTCCTATAAAACATGACACAAGAATTATGCAAATTTATAACATTGAATCTCAATCAAATACATTTTGTAAACAGAATTCGTTCATGCATGACAAAGTAGGAAGGAATAATATGCATGGATAATCTTCCAATATCCTCCGAACTAAAAACTTTCTTCTCCCCCTGTCCACAGAGTCTTCCTTCCGGAAGATATTCCATGCATGAGAAATAAACCTGAGAGCAAAATCTTACATTCTCATGGTTTGTCATGACTTTACTAAGGTAATCGTCTTGCGATTCCAAGTCATCTTCCTCAACCACTGTGTCATCCACCTCCCTTTTGATATTTTTTACTTTTTCCGCTGCATCATCTTCAATCTCGGTATCTTCCTTCTCTTCTTTTTCCACTGACCCATCCTTCTTCTCATCCCCTAAATTGATCTCATCATTAGCGGCATTGTTGTCTTCATTGCCTTCTTCATTCTTGACCGTTTCTGAAGAATCATCCGCTTTGATTTCAGCGGTGTTGATTTCTCCTTCGGCATTCTTATCCTCCGGTGGATCTTTAGCAGCAGCTTCCTCCCTCTCTTTTCGAAGCGCAATGTGCTTCTCTCTCTGCCGATACTCATCCACGTATTTCAAGTGTGTCAACGTAAGACAGTGCTAAAAAAAGAAATATATTACAGCAAATGAAAGTCCGTTTATGAGATTTCATTGATAGTAAATACAAATTTGTATGTACCTTGCTCTTGGTCTCATCCAAGGTTCCCTTAATTGGTAAGTACCTTGTACAAGCATTACAGTAAAATACGGTGCGCTGTTCCACCAATTCCAGTCCTATAATCAACCAGCCACGTAATACCTCATTATGTTTTGCCGTCAGAAATGCCCCAACAAATATTTCATCCAACTTCATAGGTTTATGTACTTGTAAGTTTACCTAATTCCTCTTGGGACAAATTAGTACCCTTCACATTCTCCCCCTTTGCTTCCCCTTCTTGCAACTCTTTCATAGCTACTCTCTACGAAAAGATTAAACAAGGATTTAAGAACATCTGCATGTCCAATGATTAAGTGACAGTTTCAAGAGTTTCAATGCAAACAATTTTCAGATAATACGTACCTTTGCGTGCTCCAATGCAGCCAAATGGTAAAGATATACTTTCCAAATTCGAAAATCAATATTACAGATGTCACACTTTTGATAGATCAATGTTTTAATTTTCTGCAATTCAATCAAAGAATCCCAAAATAATCAAACTATCCAAATATTTTGTGCACAATTAAAAAATAAACGCAGGGCCCAGGAAACAAATGTAATATTTGTAATAATATATAAAGACCGAAAACATTAGCTGAATTTCTTCTAAAAAAACACTTACATTGTGAAGTTCATTTGCCTCATGCTCTTTTGGATCAGTTCTAAAATTGAGTTCACACACACGGCAGTATGAAGTTGTGTCCGAAAGGGTTTTATCCGATTTAGATTTTTCTAATTTTCTTTGGTCATCTCGCTGGTCAGTACGGAGATTCGAGAGCTTCTTCCTCATTTCAGTTACAGCACTGTGCATTGCACGTGTGTGTACGTAGGATCTTAGATGGTTACTGAACTCCTGCATAATAAAATCAAGGAAACTCCTTGAATCAGTATTGATAGTAAAAGAGGATAAACTAAACCCTGCAGTAAACCAGTAAGCAATAAACAGTATGATAAAATTACCCGAAAGCTGATACAACGAATGTCACAGTAATGACAATGTAACTTTAGGAGGGTCCGATTTGATGGAGAACTGTCACGCTGACTTCGTCTTCGTTCAGATTTTTCTTGATCTTTTGACGACGAGGATTTATGCTTATCTACCTTTTTACTTTCTTTTTCCTCCTTAGCAGCTGGTGGCTTTTTTGAATCTTCTGATTCGTTATTTTCACTAGTCTTATCTGTCTCTGTTTCTAATTCCTCTTCTTTGTCGTCAGTTTTTCCATCTTCATCAATTTTGTCAGTAACTTCAGATTTTGGATCCTCTTGGATTTTCTCCTCCTCCACAATCTTCTCATTGATTTCGTCGTCACCTCCAATCTCCTCTATGATTTCATTACCATCTTCCCCATCAGCAATTGTATCTTCATCCGCATCGTTTGTCTCCTTTTCGCCCGGTGACTCCTCTACATCTTTAAGCTTTGCTTTCTCAGACTCTTTATCTTTACTTCCTTCTGATCCTACTTTGGATGAGTATTTACGACGAGCCACCGGATGCCTATAAAGTTGGGAATGTCAATAAGGCAAGTTTATTTGCAGCTGCAAAACATACTTTTATTGTAGAGAACGTTCTAAATAGAGAGAACATGTTCACGTCTAAAAGTACCTGCGTCGATCATCATCGAATCCACGCGACACTCCTGCAGTGCTTGCTCGTCTTTGAATTCTACTTGTTACACTAGCGGCAGTTCTTTGCGTCATTTTACGTATAGCAGCCAAGTTTCTTCCGTGGGTACTGCTCCCAGAGCTGCCAGCATAGCCACTACTGGGTCGACTAAAGTTGGTAGTTCCATATCTGGCTGAAGGAAAGCCACTGGGACGACGGAAATCTTTTCTGTAGCTGGAACTCGCTGAATTATGAGGATAGTGATGCTCCGGAGGTGCTTGTCGTATCCTAAGTCACGTTGCAAAATAGGTAGATTTGTAATAATTATTAGCAGGTACATCTACAAAAATTCCGCATTATATTCTGCCTCCACCAACAGTCATATATTAATCTTCAATTAAACTTCAATATGGAATGGTCATCTCGACTTCACTACGAAAATCTTACACCTTTGCCAAAAATACAAAAATTCACCCCTTTGTAAGATTTTAAGACAACTTTTACAAAACTAATGTTTCTAGGAATTCCCTCAGCTTCAATTTATTGTGGAATATATAATATCAATATGCATTTAAATGTAATCCTTTTATGGGAAGACAAACAAGCTATTAAAGAGGGGAAGGACTAAGTCGTTGATTGGGCGCTTCAATTTGGAAATTGGTATGAATATTCTGACGTTTTTTCGGGACTATATTAGTCAGTCGACTTTCTCCAACGGCATCATTTGTCCTAAACCATCAGTTAATAATGGTAAAACAAACGACAGGAAGGTGACTTGCTTACTGCATGCCTGTCATTGTATGTATGTCTGCAGATCAAGGTAAGGAGTATAGCTGCACGATGAACTACGAGACGTATAGAGAAATGAACCAACACAATTGATCAATTCAACAGCAATAATTACCGCGATCCATAATAATCTTTAGAGCCTCCGGAGGATCCGTTGCCACCACCGCCGCCGCCGCTATTTGAAGCAACCGTGACTTTCATTAGAGGAAGAAGTCGATTCGAGGAAGTACTCGACGATGCTGCTATTGACGACTTCATCATAGACTTGGAAGAGGAGGAGCTTATGGGTGGAGTCAACGGAGGCGGTATTCTTCTCACAACACTCTTCGTGGCAGATCTAGAGCTTCCTTGCAGTTTTCCATAAGTGTCGTCGAGATACTTTGTGGACGAAGAAGCCGTTCCGGATCTTCCATAAGAATCTTCTCTTCTGCTGTAGTCGGAGCTGGAAGCTTTCAATCCACTCGATTCATAATAAGGTGATGCCGCTTTGTAGCGACTGTTGCTTGATCCAGCGGAACTGTACTCATTGTATCGAGATGTTGCAGATGTCTGGAAACGTTTGGGAATTTTCCATATGGCATGAAAAAAGGGACATTTATTAATATTTCATGTGATAATGAGCATCGTTTTCAATTTGTCTGTTACAACGCGTCTGATAAGATTGCGATTTGGGTAATTTTTCAGTGGATGGGTTTGATCAGATGTCATTTTCTCACTACTTGGAACTTTTATTGCATTTTTCTGTCTTAAGTCCAGGAATTGAATGATTCCTTTGTGTTTCATTACATGAAACTTTGGAATTAATAACTAATATATAATGGATTTGACTTTATCAGAAAATAAAGTGCAAGCTCAGCTACTCGACAAATGTTTTTGAGCTCACTTAAGGAAAGGGTGGGGACAAACGTGAAAGGAAGACATGAATAATTACCGGATGTCCAACTCATTCAAATTCTAATTACGCACAACAATATTAATTAAAGGTTATGAGAATTTACATGAGTTCCAGTGCCATTGCCGTAAGAGTCTGCTCGGATCCTTTTTGATCTGGCGTCGGACGTGTCATAGTAATGGGGCAATCCCGCTCGACTGGAGTCACTGGGCGAGTGGTACCTCTTTGACGAAGAAGATCCGTAAGAATCTGTGGATGAGTGTTTAGGTTTACGTGTCATAATGATATAAAAGCAGGCCAAGATACCACCAACAATTCCTAACTGTTTACACTACAACATTAAATATGTGTCACATTAGCTCAAAAGAGATGTTCTAATGTTTCTTCTAGATTGACCACTAAAAGTAAGTTTAATCTCCAAACAATGCAGAGAAACTGTTTAAGTACGCAGTAAATCACTTATGAAAGCAGAAAAATATAATCCGACGCTTTTATAACAAATAACTTTCTACGCTGTTCACTATTCAAGTACATATCTAATTCACACAATGGCAAAACTATGACACAATCAGGTCAATTCATAATAAGATAAATATAAACTCAAGCAATTTGTAAAACAATTTTCGTATTGTACAACAATTAGTCTGAACTAACTACCATCATCATCGACATAATACTATTAACAACTTGTATAACCAACCACGATCTGCGCTTTTAACTTTTATTCTTTGGGTTTTATGAGCATCGAAATCGAATGATGGACTCATACCCTGCGTGAAATTGGCACTTTTCTCAAGAATATTTCTCAGCAAAAAATGTTAAGTAGCTATTGTTCATATAATGCCATTTTTAGTTATGAGTATATTTCTTATCAGTTATGGCACAGTATTACATACATACGGTATATAAGATATACTTTTAAGGTGTATGCATATACAAACTGCAAGCTGCAAGCCGACATTCTGTGTAAACGTAAATATGATCAGAGCACTTGTGCATCCGGTGAATACCATTCTCAATTAAATTAATTACTATCCACATACAATATGAATGAGCATAATTGTGTAGAAGCCACATTGCGGCGTACTATTTATGTAGTTATTACTTGGCTTGCACACATGCTGTAAAACCACGTAATTGAATATTATGATATTTATCATAGCCTCCTGCTGCATCTTCTCAATGCCAACCATTATCTAACAACGTAATCACTCGTTAAAGCATTAATAACAGTGTGCAGTACTATAATAAAAGTCGTTGCAAACATTTAACTTTAACAAAGTGTAATACACACTCGCTGAGTATGTCAGTGTGCGTGTGCTGCAACCAAACTGCACTGCACCTGAAAGTATGATGACTAAAGCAAGACTAATTGGTATCACATAGTTTTTCGCTTCCCTATAATTTCGTTTCGCTTTGGTAGTCATATATTTTGATATATAACATTTTAATGGACGAATTTAAAGAATTTTTAGCCTTACATTCATTTCTGTTCTGCTCTGGATTAGAAAACGTAGAAACTTAATACGTACTAATTAGAGTAATCATTTTACGATCTCCACGGGAATCTAAAACAGTAACACAAAGCATACCTACCTGCAATGAAGAGATCTTGCGTTGATATTACAGATATACTACGTATCAACATTCTCAAACTTCGCTTTTATGCTTCCTGTACTAAGATACCCCATGAATTGGAGGAGTTGTAATGTAGGATTAAAATTACTACTTTGCAGTACAAGCCTTACGTAACTTGGGTTGTTCCAACTATTGTAAAAAGATGATGCAAAAATCTTACCTTTGTAGTACGATCGAGAATGATGATCCGACATTTTAAATGGTATGTCGCCAAAAGTCTACCAAAATTATCGTTGTTAACACTTTTCCTTTCCTGTATTGGTGGATGTCAACATGTGAAATGCACGTATTCTGGTTCTATGTACGTGTTTGGATAGCTTTGAACAGTTCCAGCAGTCGTTTGTACCAGTGGGGAAGTTAAACTAAAAGAAAATATGTTGGAAATTAAAAATTGAGATTCTTGAATTAAAACTCTTCACTGCTGAGCTTTTATTCGTTTTCTTGCGAAAGATATCATGTCTTTCCCACTTTCCCACTTCTAAACAATTTCCCTTTGGGAAATCCCACCTGGGTTTTTCCCACTTTAAACCAAGCCGGCGCTTCTGCTCTGATACCCACTCGTTCGAAACGGACCACAGCCAAAGGGGAAGGGGAGTATATTATTTGTTGTATACAGTGGTATGAAGTATCGAGGTATGCATTTCGGGGGGGAGAGATTTATGAGAATTAGCCAGCCGGCGAAAGAGTCGCCGCGATTGTATTATTATTATTATTCTGCTCTGTCGAGTTTTCAAAAACTGTAAGAAACGTACACACGTCCATGAACTACGTGGACAAAATTAGGGGTGGGGGTACCGCAGATGTACACTGGGGGGGGCGTCTACTACAA
>JABASC010002446.1:0-17596 GCA_019776185.1 Plutomurus gul | reverse complement strand
ATATTTAGAAGTAAAAATATTTTTATTCCAGTCATGTAATACACCCTACCTACTGAAAGTTCATTATTACAATTCTTTGGGAAGGAAATGCTGTAAAATTTGCATATAAAGATAAGTCAGTGTAGAATTCAGCTTATTCCCTCTGTCCTCCATATAAACATACTTTCATCAGATTTTATCTATGATTGTGAGTTTATATTTCAATTGAAAAAAGCCATTACGATTTACTTTTACTGATTGCAAAAAATTGAAAATGAATTATAAAATACCGTTGCATAGCTGTGTAGTGGGTGCTACAAGAATTATTATCGCGTGTGCACATGTCCGTCACAAGTAGGCAAATATCATTGGTTAGAGCAAATTCATCATCGTAAAGCGACGAGGTTGACATGGATAAAACTGAAAATAAATACTCGGGACAGGTGGTACACCACTACAACCACCTACCACTGTGTGAACATGGGGGGGGGGGGGGGCTTGTAGAATAGTAAGAATTTGGCATCTCGGTCCATGGTCCGTGATTGTGTTTCTAAGTATTATTCGTACAGCACATAATATTATAAGCCTCTAGCTGGTTGGTACCTGAGTAAGAATCCGAACTGCCATAAAGCAAATAATTGAGATTCCAGAGCGGTGCAGGAAGCCCAGAATTGTACACTCGTAGCGATGGTGAGTCTTCCAAGCCAAGTCCCGACACTTTAACGAGCAAAAAGACACAACACTGCAATTCGTGCAAAAGATTGGAGCCCGAATCCTGTGAAAGAAAAGAAAGTGAAAGCAGATGCACGCATAGCATCATGGCAGATTTGGGATGTCCCACCATTTTTTATGAATTATGCATCCAGAAGCACAGCTAGCTGGATTTGGCGACAACACCGTGTCTGTAACAACTTGAATATCGTTACCAGTTTGGACGTCTCCCTAACATAAGTGTATTAAAATTTGCACAGTAGAATTTCAACTTGTAGTCTACCTTTCACTACAAAAACACTCTGGCTGTTTCAGATTCTCTACAGAATGTAATCTGCATGTAGTGCTACATTCACAAAAGCCTCCGTATGTGATTCTCACTAGAAAAAGTGATTGACATTTTCGCTGCATCCCCGGTTACCAATATTTTCACTTACAATAACACATGTGATAGTTTTACAAAGCATCTAATGTGTACTTTTACATAAAAATGCCCATTCATTGGGTAAACACGACTTTATAAATTTAGATGCACACAGGACAAAATGGTAATGAAGATTCGACTAGTAAATACCACAACAAACAGTCAATTCTTTAATTATTTGGATGCATCATAATGTAATTGTATCATTGTGATTGAAAGATAAATATTAAGGGAAGTAGTTACAGCGCCGTGTAAATTAAATTTCTAAATATATATTTAATGTGAAGAAATGTTTAGATATAATGTGTCAGTGTTTCTCTGGATTATCAATTTTAGGAGGTTTAACTTTGCGGGCAAGCGATCTCAACTTGAGTAAGCTATCTTAATGTTTTCGAGAAAATTTTCAACATTTTTGATGTGGGGTTTTAAGTTATTAACTGCATAAATAAATTGTTCTCCAAGCGAGCTACGGAGACTTATGTTATAATATTTCGTTCATAGCGATTTTGATCTGTTTCCGGTGAAATCTGAAGGATATTGCGTAAGCAAATAAAATTTGTATTCTGCAAACTTGGTAGTTGATTATGAATGTCGTATGGAAACATTTGCCTTCTATAAACTAAGAATGACGCAAATATTCCATTATTTATATGCACTAACTTCTGCACGTAAACATACAACTGTTAACAAGGAAAAATACTCCAAGTGCGCAGCAAATAAAATAGCACGTGCATTAGCTTCATTTTTACTTCCATGACTGCCATGTACCATGAAATTATTTATGAGCAGTTCGCATGACTTACAAACCCCGAGGACTGCTTCAGGAAATGCTGATATGGGTTAAGACCAACATCCTACACCCTGTAGCAAAACCGGAAAGCGTGCGTTAGTTTTGCGGGGGAGCCCGATGCAGGAACACGAATGATTTATGGAAATAAATTAATATAAAACAATGTATGTATGTGTGGTGTAGTTATGGTGTTGTTTGCAATAGTTTAAGGCTGTAACACTCCCCAATACTTATGCTCTGACAATAAAAACCAAATTCTACTACACTTTTGGCAACTGCACATCTAATAAATTTGGAACTAGCCTTTTCTGTGAATTCTCATGCTAGCACTGGAAATGTTCATTTTGCTGCATGTATTTACTACCACTACCAGCAGATTATCTACTTACACGAAGTAAATGATAATACACTCCGCTCTAGATGTATATTGTGCATATAGCACCATGTAAGTACTTAAAAGGATATAACTTACTGCGCAAAACATTGGAAGCATTGCTTATGACAATACTCTTGCGTTAGAGTGGAAACGTAAGCCTTCTCCACCAAAATCACTTCTCCAGGCCGAATATCCTCTTTAGCCACGATGTATCGTCCGTCGGATTCATTATAGTGTACTGCCAGGCGCTTGGCTGCATTTCGGAGATAATGGCCACGACCACCGGCGATTTCGGGTAAGCTCATTGCATTGGCCTCTGTATTGTTCCCTGTGACAGATGATGAATCTACAAAGAGAATTGCACAACCACTACTCAAATACTGATCAAACAAACTCATTAATTCTAACTTATTCACATGTAGTACATTGTATCAAATAAATGCATCTTTATTGGCACGCTGCTGAACGCCAACGGAGGAATAATTATTGCCAGGCTTTTGGCAATCCAAATTATTTATACCGAACTACACGGGATAACATCGGGAATATGTAGAATAAGACCTCAGAGCTTATTGGCTTAAGACAGCTTTGATTTGAAATGTGGGACATTCATATGATGTATACGATATTATTATAATACTGCAAATTTTATCTAATTTTCGCATATGTTCCTTTAGTAAGCTACAAGTAATAAATGACGTATTTAAATTAAAGCGTCAGGGTGAATTTGTATTTGTCTTTCAAATCTTTGTAAATTTTCCTGGTTTTAAGAGATGGGTCGTTTGAGTAATTGAACAAGGACGGACTACTACAAAGAATATTTTAGTCTGTCTGCCAATTATTTCATATTCATTCTTGGAGAGTTCAGAGAGGAAGATGAAAGTTATTTGAATGCAAATCCTCTGCCTTTATATTCATATTACACAGCGACTGAATTATTTGATTTTAGAAATCCCGTTGGCATAAACCAGCATACAGAAACAAGATAATTTCTAATCTTACTGTTTTGACTTGAAGGGCAAGTTTTCAAAAGATTCTCCAGTGTGGTTTTAATTTTAGACATTCTGGTTTCATCCAAGCCTTTAGCATGTATGAGTGCTTGGAGAGCCTTCTGGAAATGTTTCGTGGCCGCCGGTCGCTTTCCCAACTGAAGACAAGCTCGACCGGCTCGCTCGTGCAATTTATAATGCAATTCTTCAGGATAATTTAAGCCAAATGCGATTTCGGCGTCTTGCAGCGCCAGACTGAATTCTTCCAGATGGAAAAGAGAGGCTGATCGATTGGCATAAACCACGGACACATCTAAAAAAATAAAATAAAATACATTTATACGGCTGGATATCCACATGTACATCCCACAGATGTGCACCACACACTAAAGACGCAGAAGCATCGTAAGACAGGAAAAAGTATGAAGGAGTGAAGAGATAATAATGTTCACCTTTGCTTTCATCGTGTGGCATTAGGGCAATACATTCGGAATAAAGTTGGAGAGCTTTCGTATTATTGCCAGTACCGAACGCCTTATTGCCAGCATCCTTAAGAGTCATGGCAGTCGTTTTGTTTTTGCCCATTGCATGGAGTTTAGCTTTGTTATCAGCACAGGCCTGAATCTCCTCTCTCCCGATTTCCAGCAGAACTTGTATTCTCCCAAAATCCGTCTTTTGTTCTTCAAACTTGTGCCAGTCCTCAGCCGTAAGTCGAGCTCGAAGCGTCTGGTGCAACTGCCGCACCACGTTGTTCTTCTTCTCCGATGCGATTTGGTCTTCCAGTGTAAACATTTTCCCTTCCATCTGCTTTGCAGTAGATAGCCAATTGGAAATATAGTTTATTTCATATATAAATTGGCCACTTTTATATTTATTTCTTTTCTCTCTATAGGTTATGCAATACTTTTACTCAGCTATACTTTATATTGTGGTAGAATATTTATTGTTAACTCTCCATTCACTAATTCTATTGAACAATGACAAAAGAGGTTTGGCGATGCTGTACTTACCTTCACTATATTATTATTCTATAATATGAGAGTGTAATCCTTTTTACGATGATAATCCAATTTATTTTGTTCAATGAGTTTAACTTGCCAGACTGAGTCGCATTGTTTGCGACTTTGCCAGTCGTTGTTTTGTGTCAGTTCAGTTCAGGTGAGATGCTTATTTATAGTGTTGAAAAGGAAATCCGATTAGCACCAAATCTACACAATTAACACATTGTATAATGTTTTGTTCTGATTAATGAATTGAATTTTCAATTATACGGGTGTTAAATTTATATCTATTCGATTAAGTTACCAGGTCTATCAATGCAGTGCTTTGGAAGTGCCAGCGTGCAAAGATTTAAATCCTACTTCCTTTATTCACATGTGAATATGGGCACAGGGGAGGGGATTTGTTTTCATGAAAACGTGAGCAGGAACAACTACTTCCCAGTGTTCCCAGACATATCAATGCATTTATTTTTGGCATCTCTATTTATAGAAGTACGTTTCCCTTTCAGTTAGTTGTATTACAGAGTCTGTAGAAATTCGCAGCATACAAGTGACTTTTACTGAAATCGAAATTGTCTGTATGCCTATGAATGGAGTGTGCATGTAGTAGCACTATCAAACGATTTAACCAGAATTAGGTTCGCCTGTTAATCATTGCAATTTAGAATTAAGGTGTAAGCAATCCCAGTATAATATTATGTATCATGAATCATGCACCTATAAATGAAATGTTCGGGCACTGGATAGTCATAATTGTAGTTGGTTTAGTTAATACGTAAACTATTGTTTTTGCACTCAAGCAATAGTACTTATTACCTATAATTATGGTGATGAAGAAAATGGTTAATCCAAATTTACGCATGAAAGTGGACTAAAGTATTGATTTTCTCGTAAAATGTTTAAAAAAAGTCGCAGAACCGTAAGATTATTCAATCAATGGATTCTTGCAACGGAATGCGAAAACTTTCTTAAAACGTTATTGAAGCTTTGAAATCTACATAATCTCAGTTATGCATTAAAATAATTCAAAAGTCATGAGACTGAGAGTTTTCGTGTAGTCGCACTACCGTACCTATATACGATTTAGCGTGTACTAAACACCTACAGTTAATGTTATATATAGAACATTTTATTATTTAAAAAATGGGAGGTGTAAGAGTATGGTATTGGCAAATACAGCGATAGTTACAAATAAATGTTTTATTCTTAAAAACTTAAATATGAATTTCAATATTTCTTAGTCCAACACACTAAGAAAATCATAACCGATAATAGTGGAAGCGTTTCCCACATTAAAAGTATTCATTACTATTGTTTTCCAATTGCATGGATATTGTTTGTCACAGGAATCTTTATGTGCAGCCTTGGATATTCGTTTTGTCTTCTTGATACTCAGTTTTTGCAAAACACTAGAATATTTAAGATTCATCATTTTATTAACTTGTACAATAATATTTATCATATTCAAATAAGATTATTACTTCTTCTGAAAATCTTAAATTACCTTATGATTAATTCTTTGGCCGTGTTGGAGCTAAGACGCTTAATTATCTCGCAAGAAATACGTTCGACGCATTTATCACTGTCTAGAACATTTTCATAGTTTATTACATTATTGCTAGTATAATCTGTATCTTGGTAGAATCGTCTTCCTGTTGACACTGCGGTTCCTGTGGATGCGGCCGTGATGGAAATTATTATAAATATTATTGCGACTAGGAATCCTAAGGCTAAAACGAACGGGACAAGTAATGGAAATACAATCAGCCCCAAAACGCTGGCCCCTTTCTTAAACCCAACAGTTCCGATTAACCCACCAATATCTTGATACAACATAAAAAAATGTTTACAATTAATTATAGCTTTAAAATTATCATGATTATATGTATCTCCATTCAACATACGTCAATTACCCAATCGAGATGTTGGAGAATCCACTGCAGGGTAATACACAGAAGTGTCTTGAAATTCATCTTCCGTGTTTCTCCAATATCCTTCAGAATTTACATAATTTTCACTGTATTTTTCAGCTGCTGGTTGTAAATGCATATTAAAAATTGCAAAAACAATCACAGTCAACCAATGCTTATATTTCTTGACCATTGCTCTCTGGTGCAAAAAAAATTGTGCAATATTTACAGTAGCGATTGAAAACTTATAAAGAGCTTTTATAAAAGAACACCAATGTGTTCAATGTCTTATGTCAATTCGAAGGACAAAACGACTGAACCAGAAGTTTGAACTTGATTTGAGTTTTATTCTAAAAGAATTTAGGTGATTGCAGGAGAGCAACATTGACCTGGGATAGAAGATCGTGCCAACTTGTATGTAAACAAGTAACAATACATAATCCGCTTTAAAAAGGAATGACGTATAGGTATTCGTTTCATTCATTTGCACAGGACTCGTCTTCGTCTATTCTGGGTATTCTTAAGCCGCAATCGCACCTCATTAGGACAATCAAGAATTTCTTAAAGCCTTTGTCAACCAACCATGTTATGTATCAGCCAGGAAGAATTAAGGTGTTGTAAAGTGTAACAAACTGTTTGTGTTGCAAAATACGGTTGATGTGTACGCGTTGTTATTTATGCGCTTACAATCCAAAAACGACGTATCACTGTTTACCTATTTTAAAAGTGTCTCTGTTACTTGTTACAATGTAACGTGGGCATACACAATGTACATTTTTATTCATTTCAGTCGCATCATCTCTTCACACTATATTTAAATCGTATTTGTTGTCTACCTACCTTCTACCTACCTTTCTACATACCTTTGTGGTGTGTATACCAAATAACATGTTCAAAGATCTACTCGAGTGCTTTTCGGGATCCCTCACTACTTCCATCTTACTACATCTTTATTCAGTGATGCATGTGATGCGATGTGAGTGAGTCTCTCAGTTAGGAGAATAAAAAGTATTATTGAATAAATGATTCAGCACATTCATCTTTGGGTCGAGCGTGAAGTAGCGCTTGATATGAGCATTTTTTAAGTCTCCTACCTCATTCTCTAAAGATAAATCTTCCATGGTTCTCACAGTTTCTCCTCATTTCCCTACATCAGACTTTAGGAAAATTGATTATCGGAATAGCAAATAAATTTTTATTCTTGTGGGCCACCACCATCACACTGGATTGACAACTGTGAATTAAGCTTGCAACCTTTATTCAAACAAAACATGCTGTCACTATAAATTACAAACAAACATGCATTCATACGGTGAACTCAAGTAAACGTTGTAGTAAAGGAACGGTTCACGGTTCGATATCCAAAAAGTACTTTCCTCGTGCTCTACAAGAAATAAAATACCACGGACAGGTCAGGATAGGTCAAAATGTGTAATTGCGCATGTAATTCTTGTAAATGGCTACCGTTTAGAATGATTTCTTACGTAGATGGAACCCGTTCGCCGAAACTTGTCATGTTGGGACAAGTTTCGTGACAAAACTTTCGGAATGATTGGTAATCGTCACATTGACAAGCTCCGATATGATCCTCCAAGGACCGTACATAATATTGCCAAGCCCGATTATGGGAACACGATCCTTTTTACATGCATGAAAAAAAATTCAGACAATTTTTTCAGGAATGTTTCCAAAAAGATGTGTAAAAGAATTTTTTTTCTCTCTACCTATGAGGATATCGAGCAAATTGTACAAACTCAAACATCCAGGCTGAATGGCAAGGCCACCATTTGGATAGAAATCAACGTGGCCCAAGTCTTCCACGATTCCATTTCGTCCCACGTCCGAGTGCACAACATCTACAAAAGTTGCATCGCTCCTTTTCAGTCTCTGCTGCAATTTCTGATCAAAGATTGGGCCTGCAGGATCCAGACCCGTAATTCTCCCGATAGTTTCCGAACTGTTCTGCTTCAAATGGTCTCCAGCTATTCCGGACACGTGAGCTCCAAGACTGAAGCCAACAATGTGTGTATTTGTTATACTGAAATGTTCGTCCCACTCTTTAAGAAACATGATGAACTGTGCAACCCGTCGGCCAGCAATTGGAACATTGGATACTGCAAGTCCGTAGTAAAAGTTAGCAAGAGGATTGCGAGGGTGTAAATAGGCTGGAATCGGTGAAGCCAATTTCCCCCAATCAACTAGTATTATGTTTGCCTTCTCACCGAAGCCATTTTTCAAATATGCTGAACAAAATAAAAAGAATTCTATAGATAATTATCTGGAAATATTTGTGTACACAAGTTTGTGCAATAAAACAATTGATCCCAATTTTATACTTGCAATTTTTTAGAGTCTGTGGAAAAGGTGTCTGGTAACTTTTTAGAAACCCATGAATAATTAAAATCAGGGATTTGTTTGAATTATAACTTGACTTGAAGAGAGAATCTTCATCGTCAAATTGAATCTCCTCGTGGAAATTTTTATCACTGAAAAGCAAATCATAAAATATTATTAGACACTATAAATAAATATCGCGCAATAACATAAATATTTCAGATAAGAGATAGAGAGAGAGAGAGAGTAAAACGATATAATAAATCTTACCCAGGGTCTGGATACAAATAAAATTGTATTGATTCCGGATCTCTTATCCAAAATGGCAATATCACATTTGTGATCGTCGTATTCGTTTCCGCCGAAACTCTTCCACTAACAGTAGCTACTGTAAAACTAATACCTACTATAAAATACCAAACGTGCATTGTTATAATCCCTTCATCACTTTGATTGTTCTCTCAGTCTTCTATTGTGCAGTCAAACTGTCTAATCTTATCGGAACCCTTTCAAATGATTTCCAAGTATTATTGGCAAGACTTTTATACGTCTTTGCAATTACGTAATTCCGCAGGTAAAGCTTCCACAATTCATTGCGGAAATGTTTCATGGACATGCAAACACTGCACCAATATAATGGCAATTACTAGAAGGATTTCTTTTGAGCAACATCTGTGGGTATAATATAATCTATGTAATGTAATTCGTGTCATTGATTTGACAATTATTACAATGTTTTATTATTATTGAAACCTTATCTCAATAATAGAACCTTTATCTGTGATCTCAATTACAATAAATATAAAATTCGCCACTGTCAGTCTTTATTCATCAATGTTACTTTTCCACTTTCCATTACAGATATTGAGTCAGCAAAAACCGATTCATCACAAATGTTGAACAAATAACAGAATAATATTTTTCAATACCATCACAGCATCTTCACAAACAATAATATTATGTGTATGTATTTATATATAAGTTAGAAAGCAAAATAATAGGTTATATGCACATCGACCGTGAATGAAATGCAGAAAATTGCACAACAAAGCAGAAAGCAGCTATATAAAAGTATAGTATTTGCTAAGAAAGTATTGTTGCAATTACGGATAGACATTTAAATGTAACAGCCTCATGACGAGGAGTGCTAAAACGCAAGTCAAGGTTCTAAAAACGAAGAATTTTCATTCGGATGCCGTACATGTCATAACGCTTCTCTTCTATCCGCCCAATAAGCATGTGGCGCTACAAAGCACTCCAAGTACACTTTAGTAGTGTTTTGTGCATGTGTGCAGAAAGGCTCTGTGTGAAGTAGTGAGAGCGTGTGTACCCGAACCCGTCGTCGTTGAAATATACAAGTAGATTCGCCATGGGCAGAATCTTGCTCGAATCATCCTCTTTGCTCTGCTACGATATGTAACATGCAACGTGTACGTAATTAAGCTGCGATGCTGAGCATGTAGTTTGCTTTTATCTAGGTTGCTGCTGATGCTGTGCTGCAAACAGTACGCATTCATTAATACTTTATTATGGAGTGTACAGTCACTACATGTATAAAATTCGATGTCATTTTTCTCTATCTAAACTGAACATGAACTTTTACATAGACTAGGAATAGTGTTTGGTGTAAACGCGTACGTAAACACAATTTAGAAGGCTACATAATATATGTCTGCACTTCCATCCTGTTCATACGGAAATTAGTGCAGGCCACTTGCTACATATAAGAAAAATGTATGCTCAATTACCTACTACAGTATATGTAGTGACATGAATACACAATACACTTTTACATGAGGATCTATAGTGCACTTGCAACTTGTGCTCCCATGCTGCGTACTTGAGGTCATTAATCCTCAATATACTATACAATGTAAAGGTATTCGCGCTAATCATTGTTTCACGCCGTACGCGTATCTATACGACTTATGTAGTCGCATCGTCCTGAGTGTGTAGCGATCTGAATATATGGAGGATTCAAAAGTTTTGCTAAGAAGGGGACAATTTTTCATCATTTATTTTTTCGGTGTTTTAATACAGAATATTAATCGTTTATTCAACATTTGTACATTTTCAAAGGCACGTATTTGGCTGTGTGTATTAAATATTAACACTTATTATTTATTGTAGAAAACAACCAATGTGACATTAATTCATAATGTGGATCTCCATCTCAACTTACCCTTATTCCGAGTTTACCTTGCTTAAAAATATGAAAGTAATAATTTGCAATTGAACCGAGTAATTTCTTGACAACAGAATCCAAAGCTACTCCAAATACAAAATGAGAGATGTCCATCACGTGTTTGAAGCAGGTTTAATGTGTTTTAAAACTGCCGAAAAGATGTTGCACGAATAGATTTTGCAATTCTTTGCCGTTTTCTTGTCAGAGCGTAAATTCTCCTCCAATTCCGTCCATTTTGCTGCTTTAGACAGTGCTTTCAAGCACCTACATAAATAAATATATATATTAATGTCAGAAAACGTATAGGGTTAATACATGTTAATAAATGACAAGTAATAAAAAAGCAAGTTTTCAAAGTGTTTACACAATGAATCCATCTGTGCAAGGTATTGCAAAGTGTAAAAAAATAAGCAGGAGTCTGGTGAAGGGAATTAAATCGTGGAATCAAATGGTGTAATCCTCCAATAAGATGGGGAAAGAGTAATGCGATGGGTGTACCACAGATGATGCGGTATATAGTACTTACAAGCGATTAAGTATTTTCTTTTTATTCTGTAGCTCTCCTACACAACACATATTGCTTTCTTTTCCCAAGTGTACCATTCCCAAGTGGTAATGCATCAATGGTAGAAATTAATTAAAGGCTAACCTCATGATCCAATCTTGTTGGCTGTAACCTTGAGCCGTCCTACTAATTTCACAAGAGATTCGTTTAACGCATTCGTCACTTTTCAGCACACGCTCAACCAGCTTTACAGACGATGCAAACGGATTCACAAATGACGTGTTCGCCTGGTAATTCCGCCCAACAAATGAATTGGCCGCTATTTGAGCTCCGGTGAAAAGGAAGAAAATGAGTAATCCGATTCCCACAATAAAAATTGGCAGTAAAAGTGGAACGAGCAATGGAGAAAGCACAAGTTTTAAAATTCCAAGTGATTTCTTTGTTAGTATCGATTGGGAAGTAGGCTGGAATTCTGAAACAGGAAAAATCACCGCCCTAAATTATTTAAATATCAATTCGAGTTTACAAAAAATTCATAAATTCGAAAATTTTAAATGCACTCAACCTACCTATTCTAGGACTTCCATGTGGAGCACTCAATTTTCTTAAATGTTTTGCAGCACTCGACATTTGACAATTAAAACTTAAACACAAAACAAGCAGTACAAGTGCACCTTTGGCTGCATTTGTACTGGAAGGCATTTTGGATCCGAGTAGTTGACAAGGAATTCACAATGCGACTAATCCTCCGTCCCGTGTCACTGACTAGAAATGCGAACATAAACGTTGGAACTATTTATAAGATAAAAAATGGGTGATGGGGTCAATCCACAATGCTGTTAAATAGTAGTCTCAGGTGTGTTGTTCATGTGTGTAGAAAGACACTGGGTGAAGGAAGAATTCCTCCTTCTAATGTGCACATACATATGTATGTTTGCAAAGTTAAGGACAATTCAATTTATTCTGGTGTTAGCTTGCACACACCATAAGTTAAGTTGCCTGCAAAAATGGCATAGCCGGAAAGCATTTTTCCAAAGTTTATAGCTCTACTCGACAGTTAACAGTTTAACTAGGTAAGTAAGTAGGTAGATGTGTCTCTCTTCTTACTTATGACTATTATTATAAAGTACTTATACGTAGTATTGTATTGTTCGTGGTAGTATGTACTAAGACAGCAAGTATAAGTACGAGTACCTAAATATGCACATCCTTATGAAGAGTTCACTTTTTAGTCCCGTAGTGGAAATAGTCCTTTGAAAAGAATGTCGGCATCTTTTGCAGCATGAAAATTAAAAACAGTGTTACAGTTTGCAATAAATTGTTGTTCAGGTCCTTTGTTCTCTGGTGCATTATGAATGGTGCCTTGTAAGGAAGTATTGACATGGAGAAGACAGCCTTGAATAATGCACTTGTGATTGTGATGTATGAATAAACTGTACTTAAGTTGGATTACATTTCTATAACTGACTGAATGCTCATTACTTAACATTCGTCATCCCGAAGACCGCGTGATATTCACTCTTTGATGATGTAGTTTCGAGCCCAGTCTGCAAATACATTAAATGCACCAGCTAAGAGTTTCTGTAGTGTTGTGGTACTTTGAACCGTGCGGGAATACATCGTAACTCACTGAAAGGTAATTAATCTCAAGTATTCGTCGTAAAAAGGTTCGATGGTGCTTGCAAGCTATTACGAGCCATTATGTGCGTGTGACACATTTGAATTTGCCATTGTTACATGCACACAGGCTTCACTTCAGACATGAATAGTGCTACATTTGAATGTGTGCACACCGTTTATGTATTCATTCATTCCGAATTGACCGTTTTACTCTTGAAGAGACCGAGACAACGCCCTAAATGTACTTAATGATTAGTGCAGGTTGTGAGTGATGAAAAGGGCTTGAAGGAAACGCTTGATGTGTTTTTCTTAAAAGTCAATGTCAATGGGAATAATATACCTGTAAGTACTTCTTTACCCAATAAAGGTATGGAGATTTTGCTCTAATTAATTTAATTTGATTTCGGGATGTGATGATTATTGGTAGACAGCACTCGACTAGTGCTATTATTTAATTAAGCATGGAAATACTACATCTGAGTATTCTTAAGAATGTATTTTGTGTGTGATTGCAAATAGTGGTAAACGGAATGTGAGTTACTTATTTCTTTGTTTACATTTTCTCGAGTAATGTTTTTTGGATATTAAATATATTTTTCAGCTACAAGAAAAGTGTGAACAATGTGAAACTTTCCACGTTACACATTGAGTGTTTCGTTGTGCATAATTAGCAGCTACACGGAATGCATGCATTTGAGGGATGAGTTGGTAATTTTTTAATCAAGATGAAATCATGGGTTCAGTCAGTCATGAAATGAGTACTAATTCCCCCAAGATATTAAAACAGACTCGTCAGACCCCCTATTAACTTTTTCAATTACGTGACATGAAGCCTAACAGCCACGCAAAATTATACCTTCAGTCTATGAAATTTCTGTGTCTCTCCTTTCTTCCTGAACAACAAATGAAATGTATAGATTTTACGACGTGTTCTAGTACCTCACATTCTACATGTCAACCGAAGTTACTATTTCAATTAGAGCCTCTGATTTGGCTTGCATGTAGAAATCTTCTGTAGAACAAGAGGCACTTAATAATTACTTTATATCTACAAGTATTTAATTTCATCTCGTATGGGTCGTCGTCGTCGTCGTCGTCGTCCCCAGGACGGGAATTATTTATTGACCCGAGGCTCTCATTTCATTCATAGCCTAATTAAATACAAAGAATGTCGGCAGTATTCTGTACTGCAAAGAATGAAGAATGAATGGAAGTAACCCTAATAGAAAAGGTTGTCTTTTCGGCACCTTCCTCTTTATGCCGCCCCTGCAACAATCACAGTCATTTATCAGCTTTAGGCTCTCGGGCTCTTTATTTATAGGTTCAAAGTGAGCTGTACATTATAATTAATTCCGTCTGCGATTTTTCATTAGCAGCATTTACAAATATTGACAAACACGTACAACATTACTAGGCCTTTAATTTAGAATAAGTGTAACAATAATCATGTGTATTTTTATATCCGCACACAATTATACTAAGGATTTATATTTATGTACAGTTCTGTATAGCAGATTGAAAACTTCAAATTCTGTTATTCGGAAATTTCGGGTACCCAACCAAATTACATTTACAATCTGCTCTTATCTCCAGCCAGCTTCGCCACGGCTTCCTCGACAAGTTTGGTAACATCTTGAGCACATCCCCAGAAAAGTGTTATACCTGAGCGTAGAAATACAATGTAAAAATACTGTAATGACTGGGCCCTATTTCAGGGACTTGAGTATTAAGGTTATTATTTTTTTACCTGATCCACCATGACCGTAGCTATGAATGACCTACAAAAAGTTTTGCAATCACATTTTGTTATCAGAGTCAGCTTCTAATTTATACGATTTCATTCAGAATTTAATTAAATACATACATGCTGTGGATTATTTCCATGCCTAAAGGATAATAAAATATAGAACCAAATTCCTTTTCGGAGCACACATCCGTAAGTTTATGAGTGTTTATATTTACCCCATCATTGAATTGAAATCGACGTGAGAATTGTGTGCAAATGCTTTAGTGGAAGTAGAACCATTCAAAGAAATAGTTTTAAATAAAAAGTCTGTCATGCACATTTCTGAATAATATAAACCATTGAAAAAATTCCGTGTATAAGCACAAGAATGCTCACAGACAATGCACGAATATTTCAACAGGGAAAGGTGTGCGTTTTCATCATTCATAAATCTAAAGTAGGCCAGAAACAAGAAACTCATCTGAGCACACTTTCCTAGCAGCGTGTTCATGTAAACACGATTAAAGGAAGAATAGAACAAAGAGGAGCATGAAATGAAAAACTGTAGCCCCCAGAAATTACGTGCTGTTGCTGTGACTGCTGTGTGAACAAGCAATTCAGAGAGCCACAGATTTGCGAATTTGCAACAAATAGCAGTATATATGATAGAATCGAACAATAAGTAAGAGAATCTTACGATAAGCGGCTTTTCTCCTGGAAACCGCAGGTTTTCCATTTCAAGTCGAACACCGGGTCGTCCAGGTCTCAAGCCGACCCATTCTTTCAGGACACGAGAATTCTGCGAACCCAATTCATAAGGAAACAAAGTAAGTATACTACAAGATACCGAGAAACTTGCTAAATATTAAGATGTACATTTTCTCATACTGCATCCACCCAAAACTACTACTAATATATATATTTGTATTCCACGAGAGGGACGGAAAAGCATAGCATTCCCCGTTGCGGAGCAAGCAAATTCATTGAATGTGCAGAAAAATGCGTGTGAAACGGTACACAAGTTCCAAGGTGACATTTCCATTCAGCAAACTTAATAATTCACTTCACGAGAACTTTAATTCACAGTTATGGGACAAAACGGCACAGCAATAAATTATTTTTAACCACACACATAGCTTATCTTAAAGCCACTTTCCCAACGTGTACTACACCATTTCATGTCATAGTCATGCCACTAGCTATGTAATTACTACATATTACTTCTGTGCACCGAGAGCAATCAAATGCGCATCACTGTCTCATGCTCTGCTCATAATATTATAACCGTGTACGACTCATACAATTTAGTAGGGGGCCATACTAACAGAGTCGTAAAGATGCTACATAGTCATTGTGTATAAGTAGTACCAGTCGGAAAGCTTGTTGTGGTGGTCCTAATAAGTAAACTGTATATAGACCCCAACACTATATACTTACTAACAAGTAAATACTATGGATAACAACAGGAGGCAAGTATTTCTCATTTAAGCGAGAATGGAGGCGAAACGTGTGAGTGTGCACAGAAGACAATGCGGCAGTTAAGCTCACCACAAGGAAACTGTGCTCGGGATTGAAACAGAGCGAAGACTTTTAATTGAATACTATAAGGCTTTTTACGCACCGAATTTGAAAGAGATCCACGTTTCACGGACCTACTGTTCCACTGCAACGTACGATGGAATGAACGTACGCAGCTGCAGTGTGCTGGAACTTATAACAATATATAATATACATTGTGGTATTTAATGTGTACAAAGGGAGTACAAAGAGAGAGGAAGAGACGAAACAGACGCTCAATGGGATTCAGAACGAGTGTTCTTCCCTAAAAAGTATTTTCTCTCTGTCACCGAAGTAATAGTCAAGCGTCTTAACTCGGCTTGTCCCACAGTTTATTCCTACAGGCCTTTCTGTACGTGCTCGAACGTTGGCAGGGTATACCTAATGTTCATTGGGCGGCATAGGAAATAGTAGCATGGTAATTTGCGATAAAATGTGACTGGCTAATGTAATTATATATTCATGTTATGTCATGCGTAAAATAGCTTGGCAGCCAGTGATACATTACTGAATTAACCCAGTTTTAAAGTTGCAATAATAAATTTTGATATTTGTTTCCACGACTTTAAGCACTACTCATTGTCTCAGTATAGTGATGGTATAGCGGTACAACTAGGGGAAGAAATGGATCTTTTCTGTAAAAGAAAATACATTGTCCGTTCTCTGCACATATGAATACTCTAGAGAGAAGTTGGAGAGGTAATACTTTCAGGGTCATTTAGGACCCTTTTTATAATACCCCGCAGAAGCAGTAAGTGTAATGTTTATATACATATCTGCAAGCATTTACATTGTTAGTCTTACGTAATAACGCGGGTGTATGTACATGCGTAGTTATGTACTTACTTATAGTAGTACTACATATAACAGCTAAAGAATATTTATGGATTCTCTCAAGTTTTAAACTTTGCTCAACCTTTCTTAACCAAATTACAACGCTACTAACCATAAGACTTAAACCACATTTGCAAACAGCCTAGTCTAATACTGCTTTTTTAGACATCATTTTCTCTAAATTTCTCTTTTTTGGCTACTCGATGGAAGAATCCACCCAAGGTTTTATTTGTAAAAGATGTTACTTGTTATGTTTACTTGTTACGATAGGTCAGACTGTAAAACGGGATTCATTGTCCAGCTAGTTATTGAATATATATAAATAAGCTTCAATTTCTTCTGTATAATCACATGTTTTAATTTTCCCATAAAAAGTTCAGAACTTTTTCCCATTAGTAGCGAAATGCAAGCTTCACAAGTTGAGACTGCCTACCGCAACCAAAAAACTAAATGAAGTGTGAATATTCCTCGAATTAACAATGTAAACTTACGATATACAAAGCAAAGTCGTCACAGGAAGTGGGTGTAGTGTACATTTTCCACATGGTGCAAATATGTATATTACATTCGTTGCATAAAAATTAAATCTCGACTCACGATGGGACATGCGATTTGTTTAAAACAAAATTATTTCAATGTGGAAAAGTTATGAAAA